>CM033641.1:100038624-100090203 GCA_019512145.1 Engystomops pustulosus | reverse complement strand
CTGTGTTTATGGGGATGAGGTGGCTGTATGTAGCTGTGTTACTGGGGATGAGGCGGCTGTATGTAGCTGTGCTACTGAGGATGAGGCGGCTGTATGTAGCTGTCCTATTGAAGATGAGGCGGCTGTATGTTGCTGGGGATGAGGCGGCTGTATGTAGCTGTGTTACTGGTGGCGAGGCGGCTGTATGTAGCTGTGTTATTAGGGTTGAGGCGGCTGTATGTAGCTGTGTTACTGGGGGTGAGGCGGCTGTATGTAGAGGTGTAACTTGGGATGAGGCGGCTGTATGTAGCTGTATTACTGGGGATGAGGCGGCTGTATGTAGCTGTGTTACTGGTGACGAGGTGGCTGTATGTAGCTGTATTACTGGGGATGAGGCGCCTGAATGTGGCTGTGTTACTGGAGACGAGGCGGCTGTGTGTAGCGGTGTTACTGCGGGGATAGTGGATAGTGATCAGGAGGACGTGTGTGCACGCTACAATCAGTGGGGGTCTCCAACCTTAATCTGGCCCTGCTCCTGCCTTACTATTCCTCTTTATCATACACATCATACTGTCACATCCCTCTACTGCCTTACTATACCTCAGTATCATGTACATCATACTGTCACATCACTCTCCTGCCTTACTATACCTCAGTATCATGTACATCATACTGTCACATCACTCTCCTGCCTTACTATACATCAGTGTCATGTACATTATACTGTCACATCACCCTCCTGCCTTACTATACCTCAGTATCATGTACATCATACTGTCACATCCCTCTGTCACATCCCTATACCACTGTGTCATGTACATCATACTGTCACATCACTTGACTGCCTTACTATTCCTCTTTATCATACACATCATACTGTCATATCCCTCTCCTGCCTTACTATACCTCAGTGTCATGTACAGTATACTGCCACGTCCTTCTCCTGCCTTACTATTTCTCAGTGTCATGTACAGTATACAGTCACGTCCCTCTTCTGCATTACTATACCTCAGTATGATACACAGCATGTCGTCACATCCCTCTCCTGCATTATTATACATTTTTACACATTTTCCTCCGCCACAATGCTATTTTTTCTCTCTCGAACAACCCCTTTAAACCAAGGAGAATTCAAGTCTTAAAGGTGTGGTAAGATTAACGGTGGAGTGGAAAAACTGGCCAGACATTTCCCAATAATCCACTTGGCTAACTAGATGCTGGTTTTAGTGATCAACCCCTTCAAAAAACAAAAAAACCTCAAATCCACTGCTATTGTCACGGGTGCTCCTGTGACCCTTATCTTGGGTCGCAGGGTCACCCGAGCCTCTCTGTGAGCACTGGTGAGGCGCCCGCACTTCTTAGTTGTCTTCGCTCCTGTTCCTAGTCCTCCGGCCGTGTGTGCGCATCCCCGCTTCCTAGGGCGTGCACGCCAGCTTCAGAAAATTGAAAGGGCCAGCGCATCATTAATTGGCGCTGGCCATTTTCCAGAATTCTATATAAACCTGCCTCTCCCTGTACACACCTCTGGATCTTGGTGCCAGTGCAGGTTTTGTGATTTCCCGCTGTGACCCTGGTTCAGTTCCTGACTACGCTCCTCTGCTGCCTGCCTTGACCTATTGCTACGTCTCTGATCCCCGACTCTGATCTCATGCTGCCCGTCCTCCTGCCATTCCTCGACTACAATCCTGATTAATGTCTGTGTACCTCGCCTTGGCTGCCACCGCAGACAAAGTTGCACCTGTGGAATGACCTGGTGGTACCACGTCGCAGCAAGTCCAACACGCTTTGTGGAGGGCTCTGGTGAAAACTAGGTGTCACTTAGATTCAGGTCCCAGGTGTTGGCTTACGTCATCGTCTGCGGTGGCCCAGTGGGTCCACTACCCCTGAAGCCTGACAATAAGATCCTAAAATGGATCCCGCCTAGGTCCTGCTACCTGAACTGGCTAATCTAACCACCGTCGTGGTCTAGCAGTCCCAGCAGATTGCCACGCAAGGTGAACCTTGGTTAATTCACCGCCATGTTGCAGCAACTGATGGCAACTCAGCAACAGCATCAAGCTTCTGTGGCTCCTCCTGCTACTCCGGTTAGCTACCTACCGCTGAACCTAGGCTGAGACTATCCATGCTGTCTAAATATGATTGGGACCCCAAGTTGTGCAGGGGCTTCATGGCCCAGTGTTCCCTGCATATTAAGCTTATGCCTGTACAGTTCTACATGGAGCAGTCTAATGTGGCTTAGACATCATCAGCCTCCTCTCCGGGAAGGCCCTGGCATGGGCTACACCCCTCTGGGACAGAAAAGACATCCCATCAGCTGACATCACCACCTTCTTTGCTGAGTTTCAGTCCATCTTTGAGGAACCTACGTGAACCTACATGACCCCCCCCCCTCCGCCTTGTTCAAATCAAACAAAATTGGGGTCAAACGCTTGCGCTACATTTGTGCTGGTGAGTGCAGCAAAAATTTTCATTGCCCCCCCCCCACATTGCCCAAACCAAACAAAGCTGGTGCCAATCAATTCTGCTAAGTTTGTGCTGGTTTGTGCTGCTCAAATTTTTGTTTGTGCTGCTTTTGTTTTGAATATATGAACAAAAAATTAAAGGTCAAAAGTTCAAGTAGCCCCCCCACATTAACCGAATCAAACAAAACTGGTGTCAAACATTACTGCTACATTTGTGCAGCAAAAATTTTCGCTTGTGTGCTATCATTTTTAATATATTCATACTTTTTTCCACAGGTCATCAGAGTTCATTTCTTCCAAAGTACAATGTGTTTGCTAGCTCCCCCTGGTGATCAAACCAGGGAAGTGTCACTAGGTTTGTTTTTTACCAGTTCATCCTGAACACCTTTAAGTTATGTAAACACCTGAACATACCTTAAAAATGATAGCGGCACAAACGAAAATTTTTGCTGCACAAACCAGCAGAAACGTAGCACTAATGTTTGACACCAGTTTTGTTTGGTTCAGTTAATGTGAGGGGCTTGTTGAACTTTTGACCTTTAATTTTTTGTTAATTTATTCAAAACAAAAGCAGCACAAACAAAAATTTGAGCAGCACAAACCAGTACAAACGTAGCAGAATTGTTTGGCACCAGTTTGGTTTGGGCAATGTGGGGGGGGGGGGGCTGGTTGACCTCTGATAACCTATAGAAACTTTCATTAATATCTTAAAAATGATAACAGCACTAACGAAAATTTCTGCTGCACAAACCAGCACAAACATAGCACAAAAGTTTGACATCAATTTTGTTTGATTTGAACAAGGTGGGGGGGCCAACTTCACTCAGGTACCTAAATGGACGTCTTCAGCTGAAACCGCACTGCTGAACCTGCGTCAAGGGGACTCATCTGCTGGTGACTATGTGGTTTTGGGACAAGTTAAAGACCTGCCGTATACTTTGAGCAAACTCATCTCTCTGGCCACTCGAATAGGTATCCGGTTTATGGAGTGCTCTGAGGAGCAATGCCTCGAGCAAGCACAAGTCTGGGTCCGACGTGTGCCTCGCTGGCTCCTGCATTCCAAAGACCGGTTCAGCCACCTGCCGTGACTGCTGCAAAGGAGCCTAGGCTGTCTTCCCAGGAATGTTCCAGGTGACGTCAGGAGAACCTCTGTCTCTATTGTGCCAGTCCGGAACACTTCCTTCAGTCCTGTCCACTCCGTCTTTAGCGTCCGGGAAACGCATGCACCCAGGGTTCTTGGGAGAGGTGTCCCTAGGTGAGAACAAAGATTCTCCACGTCTAAACATACCTGTCTTACTTAGCACCGGGACGGGTAATCAATTTTAAGCCTCTGCCTTCCTAGATTTTGGTTCGGCAGGAAACTTCGTGGATGCTGCCCTGGTCTCTCAGTATCGTCTTCCTGTGGTCCGTCTCATGAGTCAGTGGGCAGATTTTCCAAGACCCGATCCTGTACCAAACTGAACCCTTATGCCTACAAGTGGGGGTCTTGCACATAGAGAGACTTTCCAATAACGTGCTAACATGCTGCATGTCTTCAGTTCTTCTGGGTCTTCCGTGGTTGCAGCACCACGCAATGGTGCTCAACTGACAGATGGGTAAAGTTCTCTGCTGGGGTCCGGAATGCCAGCCATGTTGTCTGGAACTACCTTGTTCTGTCTCCACCATCTTGCTTCCAAAGTCCTCCAAGTCTATGGTGGGTCTTCCTGCTCCATATGTGGACTTTGCTGATGTTTTTTCGGAGAAGCAAGCCTTGATCCTTGTATTCATATCCAGGAATACCACAGTGTTAAAATCACTTCCAACTATCAATCTGCCCTTTTTAAGTTTTTAGATCTTTATTAGTATTTTATTAATAAATCTATACTGCCCTTTGTTGGAAACATAAATATTTAAAATTGTGAATTATCTTCCAAAAATATTACAAAAAGAATAAAAAATTTGCCGTGAGTATCAACCTCTAAGCCAAATTTAAAATCTAAAGTTTTTTTCACCGCTATTAGTATACCACATCACCCCCATCCTCTTTATTATCCGTAGCACCTGCGATGTGTGTTCACTTAATTGCACTAGCTCCATCTTAAAGTTGTATTCCCACGAAGACAAGTTTCTTATATGTACTCAGGATAACAAAATAACACATTTTGTAATTCACTGTTATTTACAAAAATGCAGCATTTTACAGATATATGTCCAACCTGTCTCTTTCAGCCCTGATGTATAGAATTTCAGTTGCCCCTAGACACAACCCTGTAACTTCTTACTTAGAGTCGGGTGGCCGCCATCTTGGATTTCTGTGTGAGATAGTGGAGCTGAGATTTCTGTCTCAGGCTGTGTGCCTGCCCAGAGTCTCTCACTGATCCCTTTCTGCCACGAGATTATTAACAGAGAGAGAGGCTGCAAACTACAAGGAGATAAGTGACCCAGGGGAAGGGGGAGGCAGGCACATGTCAGTGAGATGTAGATGAACTCACAGTGTAACAGTGTAAAAGTCTGTCAGCCTGTGTCTGTAAGCCAGGGGTGGACTGGCCATTGTACCCACCGGGAATTTTCCCGGTGGGCCGGTCGGTCCTGGGCCGGTCTGGGGCCGGTCCGGAGCTGGTGCGGGGCCGGTCCGCACTCCCTAAAACTTTTAACATAATCTATAGTACTTGCATTGTACGATGCAGATACTATTGATTAGTACACAGACGCAGCGCTGCATCGCTGCTTCTGCGTCTGTGTATACACCCAGCTACACAGGTCGCGCAATCAACGTCATTGCGTGACCTGTGTAGCGTGGAGGAGGCTGACACTTACCAGCTGTCAGCTGTCGCCTGCCTCCTTGTAGCTCCATGGCTTGGTGTAAGAGGCGCCGAGCAGTGACGTTACTATCCCGCGCCTCTACACCAAGCCACCGAAGACCGAGGAAGACGGGAAGAAACTGCGCCAAAAAGGTGAGTACGATGTATTTTTTTTTTAATTACAGAATGGGGGGCATTATTTATATGCTGGGGGGGGCTGCATTATTCTATTATTGGAATGGCAGTGGGCCTAAAGGTATACGCCTTGGGGGGTGGGGGGGGGATTATTGTATATATGGGGCTGGCAGTGGGCATAACTTATATGTCTGGGGCGGGGGGGCATTATTCTATATCTAGGGCTGGCAGGGGGGCATTAATTATATGTCTGGGGTGGGGAGGGATTATTGTATATGCAGTGTACGATGCAGGTACTATTGATTAGTACACAGACGCAGCGCTGCAGCGCTGCTTCTGCATCTGTGTATACACCCAGCTACACAGTTCACGCAATCGACATCATTGCGCAACCTGTGTAGCGTGGAGGAGGCTGACACTTACCAGCTGTCAGCTGTCGCCTGCCTCCGTGTAGCTCCGTGGCTTGGTGTAAGAGGCGCAGAGCACTGACATCACTATCCCGGCCTCTACACCAAGCCACCGAAGACCGAGGAAGACGGGAAGAAACTGCGCCAAAGAGGTGAGTATGATGTTTTGTTTGTTTTTTTAATTACAGAACGGGGGGCATTATTTATATGCCTGGGGGGGGGGGGCTGCATTATTCTATATTTGGGAATGGCATTGGGCATAAATTATATGTCTGGGGTGGGATTTTTGTATATATGGGGCTGGCAGTGGGCATAACTTATATGTCTGGGGCGGGGGGGCATTATTCTATATCTAGGGCTGGCAGGGGGCATTAATTATATGTCTGGGGTGGGGAGGGATTATTGTATATATAGGGCTGGCAGGGGGCATAAATTATATGTCTGGGGTGGGGGGGCATTATTGTTTATCTGGGGCTGGCATGGGGCATTAATTATATGTCTGGGGCATGGGGGGGCATTATTGTATATATGGGGCTGGCAGTGGGCATTAATTATATGTCTGGGGTGGGGGGCATTATTCTATATCTAGGGATGGCAGGGGGCATTAATTATATGTCTGGGGCGGGGGTGGGGCATATTCTATATCTAGGGGCTGGCAGGGGTGCATTATTCTATCCTAGGGCTGGCATGGGCATAATATTTGGCTTGGGCGGGGGGGGGCATGATTCTATATCTAAGGCTTGGCAGTGTCATTATGCTATATCTAGGCTTGCATGGGCATAATTAGTTGTCTGGGTGTTGGGGGGGGATATTGTATATATGGGGCTTGCAGTGGGCATAACTTATGTCCTGGGGCGGGGGGCATTATTCTATATCTAGGCTGGCAAGGGGGAATTAAATTATAGTCTCGGGTGTGCTGGATGATTGTTATGCAGTGTACGATGCAGGTACTATTTGAATTAGTACAACAGACGCCGCGCTGCAGCGCTGGCTTCTGCATCGGTGTATACAACCCAGCTACACAGTTCCCGCATCGACTTCATTCGCAACCTGTTTAGCGTGGAAGGAGGCTGACACTTACCACTGTCAGCTGTCGCCTGCCCCGTGTAGCTCCGGGGCTTGGTGGTAGAGGCGCAGTAGCAACTGACATCACTCCCCCCCGGCCTCTACACCAAGCCACCGAAGACCGAGGAAACGGAATAAACTGCGCCAAAGGTGAGTATGGATTTTTGTTTGTTTGTTTTTTTAATTACCGGACCGGGGGGCATTATTTATATGCCTGGGGGGTGGGGCTGCATTGTCTATATTGGGAAATGGCATTGGGCATAAATTATATTTCGGGGTGGGGGGGGGGTTTTTTGTATATATGGGCTGGCAGTTTGGCATCAACTTATATGTCCTGGGGGCGGGGGGGCACTTATCTATTCTAGGGCTGGCAGGGGGCATTAAGTATATGTCTGGGGGTGGGGAGGATTTATTGTAATTTATAGGGCTTGAGGGGGCATACATTATATGTCTGGGGTGGGGGGGCGTATTGTTTATCTGGGCTGCATGGGTCATGAATTATTGTGCTGGGCATGGGGGGGAATGTATTGGATATATGGGGCTGGCAGTGGGCATTAATTAATTTCTGGGGGTGGGGGGCCTTATTCTATATCTAGGGATGGCAGGGGGCATTAATTATATGTCTGGGGGCGGGGGGGCATTATTCTATATCTAGGGCTGGCAGGGGGCATTATTCTATATTCTAGGGCTGCAGGGCATTAATTATTTGGCTGGGCATGGGGGGGCATTATTCTATATCTAGGGCTGGCAGGTGGCATTATTCTAATATCTAATCTAGGGCTGGCAGGGGGCATTAATTATTTGTTCTGGGGTTGGGGGTGATGATTGTATATATGATGGGGCTGCAGGGGGGCATTAAGGATGAGTCTGGTGGCGGGGGCAATTATTTCCTATATCTCGGGCTGGCATGGGGTATTAATTATATGTCTGGGGCAGGGGGGGGCATTATTCTATCATATCTACTAGGGCTGGAGGGGGGGGGGGGGGCATTAATTATATGTCCGTGGCAGGGAGGTGGAATTAGAGTATTCCTATTCTAGTCTGGCAGGGGCATTAATTATTTGTCTTGGGGTTTGGGTTGGGGGGGATTTATGTTTATATGGGTGCTGGGCAATTGGCATAAATTTAGTTTGGGCGGGTTGGAATAATTATATATCTGTGGGCTGGCATGGAGGGCATTATTTAAATGCTGGGTCTGGGGCGGGGGGGGCAATTCTTTCCGATATCTGGGCTGTCAGGGGGCTTAGTTATTGTCTGGGGCCGTCAAGGGGGGTCATTAGTTATGTCTGGGGTGGGCTGGGGCATTATGTTTATGTCCTGGGTCATAGGAGGATCCTCATCAATACTGGGGTGGGGTCGGGGGGGGGTTAAAGGAGAGAAAGAAAAAATACATTACCCTTACCATTACAGTGGTTACATTATGGGCACTATTTGTGTGGTACTAATATTGTATGATGCTCTATTCAGTATTTTTGGGGCACAGTAATCGGTGTAGCAAAGAAGGGACAAATGGGAAGTGCAACACATAGCCGTCTGTGTAGTAAACGTCTTCCAGGAATGCCCTGTGTACCTTGAGGAAGACCAGGCGAGGGTGCACTAATTGGAGAATTTTGAGGACAAGCACAATCTGAGGACGGCACCTGATGTCACGGGATGCAAAGGTTAGGAGCTCATGGTGTTTTTTCGCTGTATCATGCTTAAATATGATTTTTGTTTTTCATGTGTATATATTTGAGTATTATAGAAGTTGCGGAATATTCGTGTAGCATATGAGGCAGTCTTATGTAGGGAGAGGCCTGTACCTAGGGGGGGCAGATTAGAGTATTATATTCTTGTTACATGGGGGCATATGTCGTAGTTCTATTCTGTACATAGGGGGCAATATTATAGTAGTTTATATGCCCTGTACATAAGGGGCAGTATTATAGTAGTTAGATTCTTGTACATGGGGGCAGTATTATAGTAGTTATATTCTTTACAAGGGGGCCTATTATAGTAGTTATCATAGAAAAAAAGGAACAAAATTGTGGTAACGGCGCACCCTTTGATGGCTGCAGTGCCTGTAATGGGGAGATCCAAGGCCAGGTGCAGGGTGGTCCCATTCACTGCTCCGGTGGTCACAATTGAAGATAATATATAAGAGGCAGAAGAAGAAACAGAGGTTCGGAAACCGGCACTCAATGTGGAATAAGTCCAAGGGTAGCGACGGGAAGAAAATCATGTAGAAACATTGTATTGAAAAAATATATTAAAGGATGCTTCGTAGCATGAAGAAACCTGGGACACCGCGGTAGACAGTTGTAACAACGAAAAAGTAGCAGAGGTAACAGCGTTTCGGAATTGGCTGGGGGGATCTCAGTCTTATCATACCTATTTTGCTTTGAACCCCTCAACTAAGTTAAATAGTTTGACTCATGTGGGCGTGAGTGATTTCCTCATGGGAATGCCACGCCCCAACGACGGTGGGGGAGAGATTGTGCGTGAAAAAACGTGAAAAAAATAATGGGGGGCAAACGAGTAAATTATAGAAATACAATAGGTCTTGTCTGTGGTTTAGACCCTTTTTGGATAACGGGTACAGATTTAAGTATCCCAATATGCTTCTTTTTAAGAAGCAATTTTCTTCCAGCTCTCCTCCTCTGGAGGACCGTGAAGAGGGATTGTGCCATGGCATAACTTAACTTGCCATGCTGCTAGTATTGCCATCATGGACTTCTTTAAGGTCTGGAGACACCTGACCAGTTTCCGATGCTGAGATGGTTTTAGGGTTCGCTGCTGTGATATGTTCACTAATACGATCTTTGAGCTTCCTCATTGACAGCCTTATAATTGTAGTGAGCATTGGTGCATTGTATGAGGTAAACTAGGTGAGTTGATTCACAATCATTGTAGGTTTTTTTATATTGTAGGTAACTGTTAGTACTAAATGAGGAAAACCGTGTGTTTTACTGACGTATTGCAAATATTGCAGCGTGAACACACACAGCAGAAACTACCAGTGGTTTGAGCCATGTATGTTGTTTTTATACAAAGGTTTGGGAAAATGTATTGGGGGAGACGAATAACCTAAACTTTTAGCTTTTGAAGAAACAAATGAGACAAACCCCCTTCTAAGATTTTGCAAGTGTGGGCTCATGTTGAAAGAGGTAGATGTCTTTTTATTATGTCAGTAATTTCATAGCAACGGTGTACTAAATTCTGAGCTGATGTAGTGTAGTCATTTGTGTGGGTTTTGGGTTTAGTTTTGTAATAATCGAAACCGGGTTCTTTTACTGACTATATGCATGCCCGGTGCAAGCTTTTTAGAATAGCCCCATGTTTAAGTTCTTTCTGTTATTGTGCGGCACTCTTCTGCTTGTATTGAGATTCAGAGTACAGGCGCTTTTGGCCCGGACATATTCTCCTAGGGGGAGTTTTTTTATTGTATGAGGGGCATGGCCAAGCTCCTAGAATGCAAAAAGTATTCCCTGACGTTTTTTTTTTTGCGGAAACGTGAAGTCTGCACTTTGCTATTCTGTTATCTCCTACCAGGGAAACATCTACATAAAATGAAAGGTATATTTTGAATTCATGAGTGAATTTAAGATTATGGGTTGTTTTGTTATTGATATTTGCGCTATCGTGACTGTCCTGGTCCCGAACCAGACCAGGAGACAGTCATCTATTACTACCAACCAAGTGATCCACCGCGAAAGGGTTATATGTAGAAAATAGGTAATGTTCTTCCTTTCCCATAGAGCCAGTAAAGATTTGCCAGCGAGGTGAAAAACTGGCACCCATCGGGCACCCAGTCTGGATATAGAACCTGGTGTTAACACGAAAAAAAAAAAAAATATATAGTATAATATATAAATAAGGTTATAGTAGTTTATTATACCTGTACTAGGGGCAGTATTATGTAGTTAGTATTGTTACATAAATTTCATAGTTTATGTCATAGGTGGGCAGTATTAATGTATTTTATTCTTGTACCAGAGGGGGCAAGTATTTAGTAGTATATTCCTGTACATAGGGGGCAGTATTAGGAGTATATATTTGTGACAAGGGGGACCAGTACGATAGTATAGATTCTTGTACAAGGGGGGCGTAGTGTTAGTAGTTATATAATTTCCTGTACATAGGGGGCAGTATTATAGTAGTTATATTCCTGTACATAGGGGGCAGTATTATAGGAGTTATATTCTTGTACATAGGGGGCAGTATTATAGTAGTTATATTCTTGTACATAGGGGGAGTATTATAGTAGTTATATTCCTGTACATAGGGGGCAGTATTATAGTAGTTATAGTCTTGTACATAGGGGGCAGTATTATAGTAGTTATAGTCTTGTACATAGGGGGCAGTATTATAGTAGGGGGCAGTATTATAGTAGTTATATTCCTGTACATAAGGGGCAGTATTATAGTAGTTGGCTTGTATATGGGAGAAGGTATTGTAGTAGTTTTATTTTGTATATAGAAGGCAGGATTGAATGTGTTATTCTAAATGTGTTATTGTAGCATTATTCCTGTACATAGGAGGCAGTATCAATATATTCTTTCTCTGAATTCTACATGTATGGCACAGGGGAAAGGTAATTAAGGCATAATTTACTGATCGACAGGTCACATTCCTTGCACATTAGATTCACTTACTAGCAAAAGATGTTCTTGTTTTGCATTAAGCCCATCTACCAACAATTTGTCTGTTATAACTCCACCCACATTATATGACCACACCCACTTGTTTTGCCTCCGCCCATAAGATGGGGCCACTTTTATATTTTTTTCCAGGGCCATTTTAAATTCCCAGTCCGCCCCTGCTGTAACCCTATGTTTATTCTCATGTATCGTTAATCTGTCTCATCTCTTTCTGTCACGGGCACCCCCGCGATCCATACCAGGGATCGCGGGTGCACCCGTGCCCCTGTCACGGGCACCCCCGCGATCCATATCGCGGATCGCGGGTGCACCCGTGCCTCTCTCCGCTGCCCCGGTCCCACTCCTGTGCACTTACCCCTCCTGGCTCCCGCTCTGTCTCAAGATTTACAGGGCCAGCTCGCAGGTGATTGGCGCTGGTCATTTCCTGTCTTGTATTTAACCCTTTGTCTCCCATCATTCCCTGCCGGATCTTTGTGCCTCATAGCCTTAGAGAAAGCTTCCTAGCGAGTATTCCTGTGTTCCTGCGTATTCCTGTATTCCTGCGTTCCTGTGTTCCTGTGTATTCCTGTGTGTTCCCGTTCCTGAGTCCTGTGTTGCCGTGTTACCTGAGTTCCTCCGTGTTGCTGTGTGCCTATGTTCCCGTTCCAACCTGCCTGGACCTCCTGTTGCTGACCCCGGACTTGGACCTGACGTTGCATCTCTGCCGCCTGTCCTGACCCTGTGCCTGGACCTGTCTACGAGATTGTCATCCGCTAAGGTACCTCGACCTCGGCTGCCACCGTGGGCTGGTCACACCTGGGAACAACTTAGTGGTATCCAGCCGCAGCAAGTCCAACCCGCTTTGCGGCGGGCTCTGGTGAATACCAGGTGCCGCTAGGCTCCGGTTCCGGGTGTTGGCTAGTTCCATCTCCCGCGCTGGTCCAGAGGATCCACTAATCCTAACACTTTCTATGTGTCAGTGTGTTTGTACAATGTCAGAAGCCAGATGAAAGTGTATATACACCTGTACCCTGATCATCTAACCACATTTTCACCCCACAGAACTTGATGGATAATAATGGGGCTCATTTACTAAGGCTCCACATGGCACACTTTCGCCAGGTTTCCCAGATATTTCCGTTTTGCGCCGAATTGCCCCAGGATTTTGGCGCACGTGATCAGATTGTGTCGCATTGGCGCCAGCTTTCAAATGACAGAAATTGGGGGGCGCAAGATCAGCACTTACATACACCAGGAAGAAGAAGGTGAACTCCTGCGCACCTTGGCGCAGCAGCGACACCTGCTGGATATCGGGATCACGACCTTAGTGAATCCCGGCAGACCCGAATCAGCGTCGGACAACGCGTCGCAGGATCACAACTGGACCGGGTAAGTAAATGTGCCCCAATGTGTCTGCTTAGAGAGGTCCCACCCACACCCTGGGATTTTGCACTGAGCAGCTTAGAGAGTGATATGAGCTAAACAGCAATAAAACTGAGTAAAATTGCAGAGTAATCTTTTGAGGCCACCTCCAAACCCTCTTTAATATCACGGTGCAGCTTTTTTAACAATCTCTCCAGCGATTCTTCTGTATATCCTTTGTTGATGTTTCCTATGGCTGTTGGGAGTGTCAGTGGGTTGAAGGCCTGGGCTATTGTTGGATCATCAAATGAAGATTCTTTTGATTCTTGCAAAATCATAGAACTCCCAAAGGGTGAAAGCATTTTGATTAAATACTTAACACTTCACGATCCCTTTATTATGAGATAGTTTTGGCAGAAAAAATTGAGTCATATTTGTCATTTTATTGGTTTTTGGGGCGTCCCATGCCTTCATACTCAAGTTATTTGTACGCTATCTTCTCCCCAACTGCTAAGATTTATATCACTAATAGTAACCAGTACAGCTGCTATATAAATAATAGAAATATAAATAGCTCACTACACCGATATTGTATCCAACTCAGTTTACTGTAGTGTGGATATTGACAAAGCAATACGGTCACTTGTGCTGATGTTAATAGGCAGGTGAACACAGTATTTAATAAGTGGTATTTCTACCACTTAGTCTAGTACAATTTTGGTAACCAATACACTCAGCGCATAGTTCTTACTGATATTCATAAACCAGTACCATAGTATTTGCTCAGTACAAATGATGCTAGAACTGATAATCCAGTGTGCCAGTTAATGTGGTTGTTGATAAACAAGTTTACAGAGTATTTTACTTTGTGCAAATTATGCCGGAATTAATATTCCAGTGCACTCAACTAATACTGATGTTAGTAAATAGTCCAATGCGCCCAGTCATTACAAGTAATAGTTCACAAATGAAAATAGACCAGTATAGACAATACAAGTGCTGGGCACCGTAATTTCTCAGTGCCTACATTGCAGTGCCAGTGCTAACTACATATTGTGAATAAGTGAGAGGTGTTGTGTGGGAGAACCTGCCCAAAAGAAAGATAAAAAGTACATGGTAAAAGTCCTGGATTTGTCTGCAGTAACCCAAGGGTTAATGCAGACATGTGGTAAGCAGGAGAAGTCTGTCTGGTCTATGTTGGCCTCTCTAGCATAGACACCTTTGTAATGTCCGTACTGGGCCTGCTTATTATGGAGTAGGGGTAGGCTCGTAGTGGGACTCCTACTCCATCCGGGCTTCAGTCCTGGGTTTCTGTATAGCCCACAGGTGTGGGTTACAGACCTCATTAGAGCCTGATTTAGCCTGCAGGCCAGAAGCAATAGGTGAGGCACTACCTGGAGAGCTGAAGGCTGGACCGTGTTCACACAGCAAAGGTAACTGAGTGCCTCCTGATATTCTGCTGGCCAAGAGCGTGTGCCAGGCAGCCTGGTACATGTATAGTTAGGTGCTGTTATTGTATTAGGCTGGGCAGGGTTTATTTTGTATTTTGTATGTGCCTTAACGCTGCGTGTGTCCCTGCTTCCTGCACTGCTACAAGGTATCTACCAGAGCAATTTCCCACGCATGGTGAATTGGAGCGGGCAAAGTGCAGTGAAGTACACACTAGTTGCATGTCCTGGATGTCAACAGTGCTGAAACTGCAAGCCACAGCCATGGAAGAGTTAATAAAGCAGCTTGTCCAGTCCAATGTGCATCAGCAACAGGCTATGGTGGCTCAGCAGCAGGCCAACATGCAGCAACAGAAAAGGCATGAGGAGGCAATTGCTGCGCAACAACAGCTGCTCCAGCAGGTGACAGCCCTGGCAACTGCTCAGCACAGGACTATCCCAGCAATGACTGTGAAGGACGCCAGGAAAGAGGTCCGCAAAGCCATGACAAAGATGACAGCAGAGGACGATGTGGAGGCCTATCTGACAGGATTTGAGAGGGTGGCCACCCGTGAAAGGTTGCCACAGCAATACTGGGCAGACGTGTTGGCCCCCTTCCTCGTCGCTGATCCCCAGCAGGCATACTATGATCTGAGTGAGGAGGATGCCCGGGACTACCCCAAGGTAAAGGCAGAGATCTTGGCCCGACTAGGAGGGGATCTGCATCTACGCGCTCAAAGAGTGCACAGCTGGAGTTACCAGGAGACGCTACCACCAAGGGGGCAAATGCACCAACTGATTCACTTGGTCCGCAAGTGGCTCCAGTCGGAGACATCAACCCCAGCCCAGATGGTGGAGAAAGTTGTTTTGGACCGTTTCCTGAGGGCCTTGCCGGGTGAGATCCAGCAATGGGTGGGAAACGGGGACCCGTCTGATGCCGGGGCACTGGTGGGGTTGGTGGAGAGATTTTGTGCTACCCAGTCCCTAAAAAACTAAGCCCCTTACACCAGGGCAGGTCATGTCACCCATGAGTCCTCAGGCTAAAACCACTTTCCATGTCCGGACAGTACCCCAGCGGAGGAGGAGGGGGGAGGCTCCCACCTGTTGGACCTGCCATGAGCCAGGTCATATTGCAGCCCATTGCCCCAATTCCTCAGAACTTAAGGACTGCAGTTCTGCCAGAAGGTTTTCTCTCTATGCTGCCCCAGTCTACACAGCTACTAGCCCCGACTCTGCTGATGAGCTCCACCTGTGCTGGATGACTATGGTAGGGCATCCAGCGTTGGCCCTGCTGGACCCCAAGACAGTCACAGGGAGCACAATTGGTGTCCTGTGCATCCATGGGGACGTAAAGGACTACCCCACTACAGTTGTTAACTTCCAGACCTCCTGTGGAGAGACGCTACATGAGGCAAGGGTTGTCATGAACTTGCCCCATGACCTTATCTTGGGACGGGACTTCCCCATGTTCTGGACTTTATGGCGGGGAAACCAAGAGTTGGGGCTTCATTCTCCTGTGTCGTCTGGTCAGATCTCAGAACCGGAGCCTAATGACCCAGACTCGGGGGTTCCTGCCGTAGGTGTGGCCGCCATAGATGGTTTTTTAACATTTCCCCTAGATGTTATGGCAGGCGAAACTGAGGAGGTAGTGACAGGGCCGCAGTTATCAGATTTGGAGGTATCCCATGACAACTTCGGTACCGCACAACTCCAGGAACCCACTCTGGTCCGCGCCAGGGAAAATGTAGTAGAAATTAATGGAGTACCTCAGCACATAGGTGCTGATAAGTTGTTTCCTCTAGTGGTGGTTAAGCAGGAATTATTGTACCGAGTTGATAAGGTGCACGGTAAAACTCGGAAGCAATTAATGCTTCCCCAGCCATATCGCCAAATGTTATGGGAGGACGCCTAGGCACCAGAAAAACAATGGAACACATCTTGCAGCATTTCTATTGGCCAGGAGTGTATGATAAGGTAAAAAAATATTATGAAACTTGCCCTGATTGTCAATTGCATGCTCCCATGGCACACTTTCGAAGTCCGTTGGTACCTCTGCCCATTATTGAGGTACCATTTGAAAGGGTCGCTATGGATTTGGTTGGTCCTCTGGTTAAATCTGCTCGGGGGCACCAGCATATTCTAGTAGTCATGGACTATGCTACCAGATATCCTGAGAGCATCCCACTACGGCACACATCTGCAAAAAAATAAAGAATTTTTTGCCATGTTTTGCCAAATAGGACTACCTAAGGAGATCCTCACAGGAGAAGCCCTTTCATGTCAAAGAGCAAGCTGCATGGTAGCGGGAGAAGAACCTCGGCTATATGCGCAGATCCTGCTTGTCACTGTTACGGGAGTCTGATATGCTGCCGTCTCCGCTCTTGCTCTTGCTTCAACTAACTGATGCTTCTTGCATGCTTTGCAACCTAGCTATTGTTCAAGTGGCCTATATTTCTATATTAAACCCCTTGGAAGGCCACCACGATGGCCGTCCCCTGTATTCGTGCTCTGGAGACATGATTTAACGTGACACTTGGCAAGGTATCAGGACCCCTGCCCCCAATGGTAGCCCTTTGTGTCGGTATGACTAAAAATCTACCCTCTAAGGGAGGGGGGGGTAGAGGAGGGAGGAGGAGGGATGGGGGTTGGGGGGGCTGGGCACGGAGGGGGGAGGGGGGGAGGGGGAGGGGAGAGGAGAGTGGAGAAAATTATATCTTTTTGCTTGTTTTTTTTTCTCCTATTGTATTTCCCTCTTGATCTAATGAAATGGCGGTAAGATTATATTCATGGACATATTTCGTGGATTCGAGCGATTTGGTAAAAAAGGTGCTCAATATTCAAATCTAACAGAAAACACTTACCAGCAGTGATATTGCCTACTAGAACACTCTTACTAAAGAAACAGTTAATACGAGTTAATAAGCAGAGACTGGGTGGCGTTGTTAGAGTTTCATTTGTTTGGCACAAATTCCTTATATGGGGTTGGACAGTAGTTATCCATCAAAAGATTGACTTTCCGTTAAGATAGTGATTGAACTATCAGGGGCGATACGTTTGATGACTGGAGTTCTTACGCAGAGGACGTAAATTATTCCTCAGCCTTTGTTATATACCTCCCATCTGTTTCTGTACCATTCGGGTGACTTTGGCACAGTTTGTCTCGCTAGAGAGAAGTCCCAGTACTGGGAGTCAGGACCCAGGGATCCGGTTGGCACCTTCTGATGAACGATTAGGGTGGAGTGGATGTAGGAGGAATAAGGTGGTCAGAGGAGGGTGTAGTTCTGGTATGAGCACAATCGTACTGGTAACACTAGATAGAATCGTTTATGCTTAGTGACATCAGTATTTACCCTCTGCGTCCATAAAGTTGTCTACGAGCCCATCATTCTCGCAACGGACAACTCGCAATATGTTACAATCAAGGAGGAGAAGATTTTTTTTTGCGTCTGTCCACATACCGGTAGACAAACCGTTTCATAGCTCTGACATCTTTATTTAATTGAGCTACTCTGGGGCAGAGAAAAGGGTTAGAAATCCGTGAGAGTTGCGTTCTTTGAACTACCTGGCACGAAGCCCATCTCGACAGGAGGAAAAGGGACTACCTTTTCTTTTTGGATATTATTGGGCCGCTCACTATCCAGAATGAGGGGTTGGAAGGAAGCGACGGATCCAGTAAAGTACGTATAATTGAGGATAACCACGCAAGTTCTTGTATTTGAAAATTGCGAAAAAGAATGCGATTTAAGGGAATAAGCGGACAATAGTATGAAAAGGGCAAGAGGGGGGATGGAAAGAGGTTAAGAACGATTTACAATTAACGGCAATACTAGCTGCACGTCCACTGTGGAATAATGAAGAATTCTCCAGAATAGGGAGATTGCCAGATCCAAACATTTTGGGAAAGAAGGTATAAAATCATTCTTTTGCAAAGACGATTATTTTAGATAGGGGAAACTGGGAAGAGATGGTAAATTTCAATTTTGAGGATAAAAGCAAGGAAACGGCTTTTTAGATAGTTCAACTAGTTCACGCTATTAATGAATTAGAGTGAGGCATAAATTTAGAAATAAATTCACATGAGTGTCTAGAATTAGGGGAAACAACCCAAGAAAAAAAGCAGTGGGACTGGGAGAGAGCAATGGGATGTGATAAAATGGTGGGGGAAGGGGGAGGATACGGGAGCCGTTGAATGCTTAAACGTTGTGCGAAAAACGCAAAAACGTAAACATCGAGGGGAAAGGAAGGGAGGAGGTTAAGAAAGAGGTACAAGAAGGGTGGGTGGATCGAAATGAAAAGAAAAGAGCTAGGATAGCAATAAAAGAAAAACAACGGATAAGACAAGATTAAGATCTTTATATGCTGTACTACTCACCTATTGACTTGTACAGGATGTGAGCCCTCCTCCATGGACCCACACGTATGCCCAAGGTGGAACCCATAGCAATTAGTCATGGAATACGACTGAACAGAGGGCTCGGAACTTACACCGTTGGGATGAGGGCGGGAGAGTGAAGGCCCCAAGATAACCTCCCAATCCGATAAGTCAGTGGGCCCAGGGTAAGGCAAAACCCACCCCCCTCAGTACCCCCCCCTGTAAAGAGTTTTTGGAGGTAAGCTATTTCAGAGGGGTGAATACAATCTTAGAATTGTCTCTTATTACCTCCATCTCGATAGATAGTATGGGGAAAATGTAGCTCCTTGGAAAGCAGATCAACCCTTCGAAGCAACTATGTATTAAATTAATTTGATGTTGGCGAAAGTGTTGTATTGTAAGGGAATGGCGGCAGTACCAATGGTAAGAAAAAACAATCAGGAGGTGGATAAAATCTATCCTTAAAAGTAAAAATGAAGATGAAAGAAAGACAAGGCTTGAGAGAAGAGGTGGGTACCTATGAGGAAAATGGGCTAGAACTTGAGGCTAAATGGAATTGAACAAAGCAGATACCAAAGAATACGGGAAGGGTAATACCTCTTAAGAACCAGCCATTGTATAGTAGCTGTTTAGTTGGTGAGGCTTTTTTTTTTTTCTCCCCTGCCAGGTTTTTTTTTTTCTGGGGGGGGGGGAGAGGGGATGGGAGAAAATTGGAAAAAACGTTTTGTATTTATCCAGAGACTCCATTCCTGAGGTCAATGTTTGTAGATAGATGGCCCTTTAATATTGGGTCTATGTGACTTTTGTATAGATTATAATGTAGTGCTAAGATTGGAATGTAAATCAAGATGTACATAAGTACCTTTCTATGCATTGAATTTATTATGTGTAAGAAATGTAGGAAATATTGGAGCATATATGTATTGTGTGCATATTTTATGTAAAAAATTAATAATGTTTTCTGCATGTAAAAAAAAAAAAAAAAGGGAGGAGAAGAATCATTTAGACCCTTTAGACTAAATCCGTATTGGTTGGTGGTCTTAGAGGGACAGCTGGATCTCAAAAGGGAGGTGAAAGAATTTTGGTAAAAGAATGGTAAAGATAGCAATAGGTTGGTGGCATGGGATACCTTCAAGGCCTTTGTCCGGGGCATATACCGAAAAGCGATATGGGTAGCTCGTCAACAGTTTCACAAGCAGGAAGAGATACACAAACGGTTATTTTTGCTTGTTAAAGTTTTGGTTCCCATTGATTTCAATGGGTTCACTCGCAGACCACTCGCCAATAGTGGTTACAATCAAGGGAGGAGAAGAATCAGTTAGACCATTTAGACTAAATCCGTATTGGTTGGTGGTCTTAGAGGGACAGCTGGATCTCAAAAGGGAGGTGAAAGAATTTTGGGAAAAGAACGGTAAGGATAGCAATAGGTTGGTGACATGGGATACCTTCAAGGCCTTTGTCCGGGGCATATACCGAAAAGCGATATGGGTAGCTCGTCAACAGTTTCACAAGCAGGAAGAGATACACAAACGGTCATTTTTGCTTGTTAAAGTTTTGGTTCCCATTGATTTCAATGGGTTCAAGGCAAAGTTCAGGTCAAGTCTCGGTACACATACCAATTTTTTTCCATGAGATTCAGCCAAATTTGTCAAACCCAAACTTCAAAGGATCCACTGTGTTTATACAGGTGAATGATACAGTATAATATAGACCTACATGTAATACTTACATGATAATACCACAAATCCCTCCACAGTTCTTTCAGTTCATCACTATACATAAGTATATTCCATAGGAGCCACACCACAATACCGGTAGTCAAACCTACGAAACCTTGTATGTAACTAAGTGACTCCCTATAATGGGAAGGAAAAAAAATCCAAACGTAGCGGACAAAAAACACAATTTCAGCCATTTTCTTTCACTATACAAAATTTTTTTTTTACTTTCAGAATGTAGATTTTTTCTTCCATTTTCTATGATTATGCTGACTGGCATCTTGCCTCTGGATATGCTTTACAGCAGCCCTCAAGGCATAGGCAATGAAGGTCAACTCTGAGTTGTATGGAGAGTCTTCTAGGCATGCTCTGTTGTAATTCTATAATTATATGGTAATCACGTCAATTTTTATGTAAATGAGTCATCTAATGGGTCCTCTCCTTTTGGGATACGCTATCGTTTCTCATTGATACTATTTTGGGAAATGTGCAACTTTTTGATTTGGGGATTATTGACAGAGACATACGCTTAAGTGCCTAGTTCAGCATCAACACTAAATATGGCCCTGAGGAGGGAATTTAAAGGGGTTTTCCCTTGAAAAACAAGTTAGGCCCTAATTACAGGATAGGATCTAACTTGCTGATCAGTGGGGGCCTCAGTGATGAGTCCCCACTAATGACAAGAACAGGGGAACCAATGTTGGTCATTAAGGCCCAAATAGACCTGGTCCGGAAAAGCTAAATAAAAAGCATCTGGCAAGTCTTCAGCCCAACTCAAATTTTGCCTGTGTAGCCTCATCTGGGGATATATCCACTAATACTCCTGATGAAGCTCTACTAGTAAAACTAAAGTCAGGTTAAGGATTGAATACGTGTAACTTTGCAATGTTTTATTATTCATATGTATATATGTATACACACACATTTGGTGCTGGCAGAATTTTGTATTCTGCTAGGAAGCTTTTGTGCACTTGTAGTCAAAGTAATACAGAGAAAAATATGTGCTGTTTACTATGTAAACTAATCAGTTTCCAAGTGTCACAAGGGCTTGGGAATGTAAGCAGTCATTTGTTTAGTCCTATATCAGTCAGATACTTATTAAAAACTCATTACTCAACTTTGACAAACCTAAACAAAACTCACAGTGCTTGTCTGCTGACACTTATGTACTGCTTTCTAATAATGTACTGCCAACGACAAGCAGTTACTAATCATTGACTGGTGCTACTCCTTTAGTTCTAACTTCACCTAAGATCCATAACTTTTGTGAGATACTCAAGTCAGAAACTTTTCAAGGAGTTTGAATAGATTATAGAGGATAGGATTACCAATTTTAATTCTTGTTGACAGACTATTTAAACCTACTGAGATCTCTTCTTACACGTCAATGTGGTTCTTATTGACTCTTAATAAGCTCTTAGGACAAAAGAAACTTGGAAATGCCAGGTGTTTGAAACAGTGCATCAAACTGTTCATCTAAAATGCATTACAACTGTGGTTTATCTAGCCTGTGTATTAGATTTGTTTACTTGGTTGTGGTCCTGACTCTGAAAGCCTTTTCAGTAATTGCCTATCAATGAGGCTATAACAAGTAAGATTGCTGAGAGAATGGATCCAAGCTTATCAAGCGAATCAGAGGCATGTTCCTGTAGTTTCATTCAATACTATGAGGGAGATTTATCATACGCCTGCACTCCTTCGCCAGCGTATGATAGCGGCCACACCCCCTTTTTCGCGCTGAGAGGCTTAGGCCCCTCGATGTATTCAGCAGGTGGCGAAGCCGGCGAACAAAACTGCCCCAGGTCCAACCTACGAATAAAAGTTTGCTGGTTTTTCAAAAGAACTTGGCGAACATGGTGTGGAAGTGGCGTTTTAACCATTTTCATCACAAATTTTGCACTGCGCAAGAAGTTGCGATTATTGATTTATTTTTTATAAATCTCCGCCTTTGAAAGCATAGCACTAAGATATTTATGGCACTTTCATTCACTATCTATAGCTGAGCGTTCGGCAATAGGTTCCAATCTCTTTATAGTTGGGGGATCCTTTGTCTGTAGGGTGGATGCGTCTGGTTTTGACAAATGCCAGCAGAATGTTGACATTGTGCCAATGTCAATGATGATTGTTTTACATTTTTTCAACTCTATCTATACATCAAGTCTAATTACAGACTGACACGTGCTAATTTTATTGTGTTTCCTTCAGTTATTTCATTTGCATTAAAGACAAGCTAACCAGTTACTATTGACAATATGTGCGTATCTTCCTTCCTCCATCTGCACATAATCTGTCTTGAAAACTCTCCAGTAAACCTCAATAACTACAGTTTTTTGATGGCTATAACCAAGAGGCTTAATGGGGTTGTCCACTTTTAACAAATAATAGATATGGTTTGTAGAATGTAAAGTTATACAGTTTGTAGACCATTGAAGATAGATTAGACTTATGTGTAGCCTATAAATAACATCTAGCTCTACTCCTTAATAACAATACTTCATCATAAAAAGCTTTTTACCTGCTTTCAGATGAGTCAGGAAACAGGCTGGATTCACATTTTTCCATGATCAGTCTGTGATCACGGATGTGAGAAGTGCTGTGCCACAGACTGATCACTATGCTGGGGACTGAACTTTGTGCATGATATTGATAAATGATGCTCAGAGTTCTTGTTTCCCCGATATGCAACAGAACCGACAATACTGTTGGCTCTGCTGCATATTATGGAAACAAGAAAACAAGAACTCAGTGCATCATATATCAAAATGATGCATAGAGTTCAGTCCCCAGCATAGTGATCAGTCCATAGCATGGCACTTCTCATGTCCATGATCATGGACTGATCATGGAAAAATGTGAATCCAGCCTTAGTAAGATAAATAATGCTGAGAAAAAAGCAGCTTAGTAGGCTTATCTTTCTAATTAAAGGGAACCTGTCACCACATTTTTCACAAATGCAGCTAGTGGCGGGTTCCTGTAGAGCCCAAGTGACCACCTTCTAAAAAATGTTTCCCTCAGATCCCTATAAAATCCGAGTTATAAATGTGCTTGGTATCTAGGGATCTGTAGAGCAAGTTGAGTCGATGGCCTAATGTAATGTGACCAGGGTGACATCATTTCAGGTCCTTTAGCCTCAAACTGTACCCCAAGCACATATCTAACCTCCTAAAAAATCAGAGCATGCCTGAAAAGACTTATACTCCTCTCCATGCAGGCTGCTGTGATTTCATATGATATGATTTGCCCTGATTTCATGAGATATGCTTGGTGTGCAGTTTGCTATTGTCAGAAGGCTAAAGGACCTGCAATGATTTCAACCCGGTCACATGACATTACAGCTGCATCAAGAGAAAGCAAGGGGTGGAGCTGCTGGATTCGGCCCATGGAGGCCACGCCGACCTCATCTCGCTATAGACGTCCTCAGATACCAAGTAAAATTATAAAGTTGAATATATGAGAATCTTGGGGGAACAATTTTTTAGGTAAAAATAGAGTGTAAGTTAGTTACTAGGGCTCTATGTCACTAGCTGTATATGTAAAAAATGTGGTGACAGGTTCCCTTTAATAGATGTCAAAGGTGAGTTGCAGACAATATCGTGGCACATGTTTTATTTGATGGATACTGTTTCCCTCTGACCTGACACAAAGGAAAACAACTGAATCAAATGAAAGTAAATTCATAAGTTGTAAAATCATTGTAAAAGCAAAGAACATGACAAATCCTCATTAGCGCAACATTGTGCTTGATAATATATGTCCACTTTTGGGAAAACACTGTTCAACTCTTCTATTCTAAGAGGGATTAGTCATGTTATTTACATGTTATTTTAATTACACAAGCAGCTTAAGGAGGGACAGCAACCTTTTATCCACAATGTGCTAAATTTAAATTGAAGACTGTCCTATAGAGGATATGTACGTCAGTGAGGAGCTTCAAATGCAGTGCTTGCCATATGGGTTTTGAAACTCTTCGAAGGGGGACTTTTAACAGGTTTACAAGCCCTTAAATAATCTCAATGCCTAGCAAACCTCCAGGCCTTGCGATTATGTTCCCCTTTAAGCCACCTCCATGCTTAGTGGGTGTAGATGGGCGTGAAGGGGGTGTGGGGGTATTCCTGTCTGTACGGATTAATTGGGGACATAACACCCCCAGGTCTCTACTAGCTCATTAGCATCATTTTAAAAGTGGATTTAAGAAGTACGTAGGCAATGGATAACAAATATAAGAAGATTACCAAAGTCCTTGTGCCTGGGTCTAGGAGTAAGTGACCCTGGTTTATCATAATGGATTTGTATGGTACAACATGCATTCACATGTTGCATTTGCATTGCGTTTATAAACACAATGCAAATGTATGTGGGCAGGGATTGGTCTAATTGTATATGCGTTTCCATTGAAACACATGCCTTCGGTAACGTGCACCTGTTGTTTTGCCTTTAAACAATGGAAACGCATTAGCATTGCTTTTCTAAACGCAACTTGTGAATGAAAGCTAAGGCTCTGCCAGTAAACATGGAAGTCTGTACAAAAACTATAAATGATATGTAAAAAAAACCTTTGAAATAAAAGGCTTTTGCAGAAGCAGGAAGATAAAAGACAATTGAAAACAAATGTGAGATTTCCTTAAAGATGAGTTAAACTTAAAAGGGTAATATCTACTGTAGATTTGTAATCTTGTACGCCAGTGGTCCTTTGATCATCTAAGCTGCAAAGATAAAAAAAATACATGTAAACCATATGCAGACCATATGTCTTCATATTTCACTGTCTATGTAATACTAATTTAAAGATCATACAAACGCAACTTTAGGAGGAACCTATGAAGAATGGACTATGAGATTATTTTTTGTGGGTTACCATAAAGAAGGATGAACTGAAACAGATGACTACTTCAACATATGATTTTTTTAACTCTAATTACAGTTAGCAGGGATTTTGTGGGTTTAAAGTATTGATGAAATATTCATAGAATCCACCCTCAATATTCTCCATAGCTGATAAAGAGAATAGAACAGGATGAACACAGTTCTGTTCTCTGTAAAGGCGCGTTCACACTATGCATTGCGGTTTTTGATGCGTTTTTGACACATTCAAAAGGTTTCAGCCTTGATCACATGCTGAGGTTACATTGCGTTACCACTGCATTTGCTAAAACGCAATGTAACCTCAGCATGTGATCAAGGCTGTAGCCTTTGGAATGCATCAAAAATGCATCAAAACCCGCAACGCATCACGTGAAGAGTCAATCAATCACATTGAACAGCTAATCCCCCACCAATCTGAAATACGAATACAACATACTACCTTTTAATGACTTGACTTCCTGCAATTTGAAATGTGGTGGACACAAAAATAACTAAGACATGCGTTAAGATTGCGTTTCGTAAACCCAAAAATTTACAGCATTGAAATCTCCTTTCCTCGCAGATGAATTTATATTTCAAAATGCAATGAAAACGCCACATGTGAACACAGCTTCAGGGTGTTGTCACACATAGCGATTTGATATGGTTAAGAAACGGAATCAAAGCGCACGGGGCGTGCCATGGTCCAATCGCATATGCGTTTATATGGTAACGTAAGCGATTGGTAACCATCATAAATGCAAGACAACGAGTGTGGGTATCAAATCGCATCTGCATAGTAAAGCATTTGTGATCCGCCCGTGGCATGCGATTCCGTTTATAAACAGAGTGTGACAGCACCCTCAGGGTCCACTGTGCATAGTGTGGACCCAAATTCCCCTTCAAAGTCAAACACTCAATCCTACACAGAGGAGGAGAGCTCAGCTCTTGTATTCTACACATATTTGCCGTATAAAAAAAAAGTCTATCTCTGGTGATGTGTTGTTTAACTATAGCACCCATATGGTAGTTTATCCATACATGAAGCTGCTTCCACCTAGTGGTTTAAAATTACTATGTAGAAGTCTAGTGCAGCAAGTAACTTTAAACACAAAAGTAAAAGTATACCTTTACACACAAGCTTAATAATGAGGTATAACATTACAATAGAAGGTCTATTCTATCTATAACTATTTTATACAAACTAATTCTGTATTGTTTAGAATGCACTGCTGCTATATGACTGACATACTTGTTTTGTATACTTTCCATCTGTCCTTGGTTATTTTTAGTGCAAAGTATATCTGTTTTCATCTTTGAATGCATATCCTAAGATGAATAAATATAATAATGAGTACAGTATTTGCTAGACCAGCAATACCATTCACTGCATGAAAAAAGAGAAAAAAAAATGAAATTAATATTTTTAAACTGATATCACCCTTTGACCCCTATACACTTTAACAAGAAAACAAACCCACTTCGTAGGCAATAACTGTATCAGGCAGACAATAGTTAAGATATAGTTAACACAATCTGGGATGAGAGGCACTTATGGACTTCAGGGAGCAGGAGCATGCTGGAAAGGAGAGTGAGCAGTGGAACACTAAACATGTTGTCAGACGCTCCACAAGGAGTCCTGAAAGTGATGATGTGGCTCCTAACATTAGTGTGGAGCGGACCCGAACCTGCACTGTTCTAAACCTGGATTTGTGCCAAACATTGTGGAAGTTGAGCCAAACCTCAATTTGTCTTAATCACTCATTTAACATGGCTAATTTAAAGAATTAGCACCACTGATCGCAGATGTAAAATAGTAGGGGTTCGGGTTCAGCTGTCGACCAGACCGCTAAGGCCCCTTCTACACTCACAAATGTGATGCCATGAACTCACATCACACTAGCAAGGCATGCTGCCCGGATCGCACGGCCCGAACGCTGCAAACCGGAACTCAGCATGTCAGTTCAATTCCGGTTTGCCAGACCCACAAATGGTGCCAGCACTGATCGCAGATGTTAAAAAGCAGGGGGTTCGGGTTCAGTTCGGGTATGATTGGGTCCATACAAATACATACATAATAAGCATATGCCTCACAAAGAAAAATATATTTTAATCCCCTATATGTCTTGTTTAAATATCTCAACTAACGCTGCACTGTGATACTTTGTGTGCAAAATAATTACTGTGAACTCTGAATAGGAATGGACCAGCCCATAATAGCTTTAGGATCCATCAATTTTTTTTATTTTTCCATGTTCAATATCCAAAACTTATGTGAGGGCTTATTTATTGAAGTAAGAGTTTTATATCCCAGTGGGTTAATTTTTAGGGTAAAAATCCGCCACTGCCTGACCTTCATAACTGCTGTTCTGGAGAACGGGTGCATCACCAACAAGCTTTGCACCAGATCTCAGAGCCCCCACACTGCTCCCAGCCATCTCAACACAAGTGTAACTGCATGACCAAAGGTGATATCAGAAGCATATGATGGAGTTCTGCAAGGTCCATAAAGCCTCTTATGGGACCAAAGGGGTAGTTGTAGCTGGGACCGAGTATAAAGAAGAGGGGAGGGGTGGGTGTGTGTTCATTAAGTGAATGGTTGTAAAAATATATATATTATACCGTATATATTTTTTTTTTCTTTTACAAAATCATTTGGGTGCATTGGGGAAACAAACAGTTGAACTAATCCCCAAAAAATCTTGATGCAGCCAGCTCTCCAAATAAAAGGTTGCAGGAAAACCCATAAGTCATACGTATATCGAGTGGAAGCGCAGAGAACCGTGAATGTTACAAATTGCTTTTCCAGGCATTGTTAAATCAAAATGAAAGGTTTAAGCTTAATCCTGCTGAAGACCTCTGTTGTATTATACAGTCTTGAGAATCTCAGGTGAAATACAGTGAGGGGATTTATCGAAGGCTCAGGTAAATATGTTGTGCCTTTAAAAACAATGAGAAGAGAGGAAAGCAAGATAACGTCCCAACAGATGTTCTCAACTACTGGAGTAAATTTTCATTTTGTGCCAGTGACCTAAAGATTCAGCAAATGTAATGTATATTAAGCAGTGCCACATCCAACTACTCAGGTACACGAGAAATTAAGGCCAGTATATTAAACAACCGCTATGGTGTCCCTTATCCAATGTCTACAGAGTTTATGATGGATGAGAGCAGTACTGAATATTGATGTGAATAAAGCCTCAGTATCAACATTCTTTGTGCTTCAGTAATTGTGAGCTAAAGAGCTAAAACCAGAAGTGGAGGAAAACACAGGACAGGAGCAAGTCTTTCCAGTGACTACATAGGTGTAAGGTGTAATGGAAGGCCTTGCACTTGTGTTCTCAACCCTCCTGGTTTTAGCTCAAAATAACCAAATACCTCATAGAGATGTCAGCTGGGCCTTAAATGGCTGCTCCACAAAATTTCACTAAACAGTCTGTTTTTAAAAGACTAAGAGAGATTCAGCAGAGATGGAGCGAGTATTAGAAGTGGAGAGAGAATAGGATGATAACTTGAGGAAACCATTTTATTCCAAAGTTTCCTTTTTGCTTCTGTTGATTTCTGTAGCTTCAGCTAATATGTAGCATCCTGGGACCACAGGGCTTCACTTCCTTTGCTGTCTGAGGACCCAATGAAACTAATGAGACTACTCATTAGCCAAAGCAACTGGAACTTTTGGTTGGGTGAAAAAAAAAAAAAAAAAAAAAAAAAATGGGTATGTACACTTTTCTTGCGATCTCCATTTAAAAGCCTTTCCACACTATAAATTACATGTCTGTATTTTAAATGCTGAAGTGCTTAATACTTCATGCAACCAGTTCTTATGCTACATAGGCACATCAGCCTTCCCAATTCAAGAGATCAATGTGTCATCCTGCAAGAATTCGATATGAAATGGGGCCACATCAAAATAGATCAATACCAGATTTTCTATTGAGGGTTACAGCATCCTAGAGGGCCCTCTGGGATTGCAGGGCAACAAGGTGATCTCTGAAACACGAAATGGAGAAGATGTCCCATAGCCTAAAAAGCTACGATTGAGTTTAAAAATAAAAATCTGACAAATATCAAACAAAGTTTTTAACATGACCCAATTTTGGAGGCAAGCCAGACCACCATAGCAGGAACACATTTATAGTTGGGTTCTCCCTATGTTAAAGAAAATAAGAGACCAGTAGGTGAGAACAAGAGACTTAAGAACTAGATGAAAAAGGACATTCTACCCAGATGTACACAAAACACTACATGTTAGATTGCTATCCTGCAGTTCATAGGGTGCTAAGATAATGGTGGTGTAACGCTGCTATCTGGGAGTGTTTGCTCTTATGGTAAGAAAAAAAGACAAATCTAGTTGTCTAAAAGACAATTCACTGTACATGTTTTATTTACAGTTTTGTACACTGTCTTAATATGAATGGTGACTGCTTTGCTACTTGAGCCATTTTTTTTTATAACCAAAGCAAAATATAGTCTAATACAATGTGTTAAAATACGCCATAGGATACAAAAATAAAAATAAAACAATGTCATACTATTTCTAGTAAGGAATAAGGAATGTCATTATGATGTACATTAAAAAAATTCCACAATTATGTTTAAGAAATCACAGAAACAGGTCACTGATTCTACTGAAATGCATAAACTTGCAGCAAAGCTTTGTAATGGCATACAAAATAAAAAAAATTAAATTAAAGAAGGTTTCTAAACGCACAAAATAACACTTTTTATTCAACCAATTTGCTTTTTTTCCCCCAGATCCATCACCAATGTTACATGAATTTAAAAAAAAAAAAATTAAATCAGAATATCACTAATGTTATCAAGGAGGGAACAAATAAATTAAACCTAGCAGCCAACATCAGCACAAAAAACAGCCAAAACAATGCTGTTAAAAAGAGAAAAATAATAAAACAAACCATGAATCGCTAGATAAGTTTGAATGCATTTTAATCCTTCGCCTTGCAAATCAGCAAACTATTGTAACTGCATACAATGCAAATGTAAAGATTTGTTTTCCTGTGGGAGTTGCGAGCGCTGGATAAATATTTCTGTAATAGTAAAGAGGCAAAAAAAAAAAAAGGACCATTACAGAGAACCTGGGCAACCTATGAGACAACTGGGAGGGAGGGCGTCTGCGCATTGAAATGTTTTGATTGGATAACTTATTTTACCAAATATAAAAGAAAAAAAAATAAAAATGTGAGGGAATTTGAACATAGCACAAGATAATTGTCTATGACTTTTCACAATTCTTAGCAATATTGAGGTGGAAATCAAATTTGAATGCAGTCCACTCTGCTTTTGTAGAGGCTTTGGTACAGCTCCCAAGTCACGATTGCTTGACGCAGTCTCCTATGAAAGAATACTCAGAAGGCGTCTTCTTAAACAACAAATCTATTCTTAGTGGTGGAGCCGCTCTTAGTAGCCGTGTCTGCATGGGACTGGTATCCAATCACTACTTTTGGGGGAAGTCCTAACCTTTCCTTGTAAACTCTCCTAAAAGAGAAAAGAAAAAAAAAAACATTTTAGAGAGAAACACTGAAGTTCTTACAACAAATAAATTACGAACTCCCCTACAGAGTGGGATAATCTTCTGATCTAATACAGTTAACCCCTTAAGGACGGAGGGTTTTCCGGCTCATTTCTCGCTCTTCCAACTTCAAAAATCCATAACTTTTTCATTTTTACGTGTACAGACCTGTGTGAGGCTTATTTGTGTCGTAACAATTTTACTTTCCCGTAATGTTATTGTATTTTAACATGCCGTATACTGCGAAGCTGAAAAAAAATTCCAAATGTGGAAAATTGAAAAAAACCGCACGTGCGTCCTTTCGGTGGGCTCATTTTTTTGACGACGATTCACGCTCGCTCCAATAGAACACGCCACTTTATTCCTTTGGTTCGTGGCGAACCCCGGCGGTGAGACCAAATTTATATAGGTTTTATTGTTTTGAACCTCTTGAAGACGGAGGGTTTCGTGTCGCCCCAATTGCTGCGCTCTCCGACTCAAAAATCCATAACTTTGTTGCATGTTGTTCCCGTGTACAGACCTTGGATGGCTTTTTATGGAGGGCTGAACAAATTGTGACTGGTGCCGTGAATGATGATTGAATTAACAGCCTGACTGCAAAGCTGAAAAAGTAATTCCAATGGGACAAATTGAGGAAAAAAACGCGCACGTGCTCACGTCTTGGTGGGCTCAGTTTTACGACTTTCCTCTGCCCCAAGAAAAAATCCACTACACCTCTGTATCTTCGGGGTCGGGCGAATCGCGGGTCAATGTGTAGAAGGCAGGTTGTATGTGTTGGTGTGACATTAGCTGCAAATAACGGAACGTGGGGACAAAAAGAAAAAATTTTTTGCCATCTTTGCTCTGACTCTGAATAATACTTTTGGGGCAGTACTTTGGGGCGCACGGAGATGGTGTGAGGGGGCATGGGCGAAAAGAGGCGACTTTTCACTTGCATAGACCGATTTTTTTAGACGGTACATATTTCGAATCATTTTGTATTCATTTTTTACTGTTATGTAAAAAAGGGTAAAGTCGCCATTTCGGACCTTGTGGGCGCCATTCTCCTCCCGCCTCGGAGTCACCGGCCCCGTAACCGGTTTTATATTTTATGAGATTCGGCATTTTGGTACCGGCGATAACCTAATTCGTCTGTGATTATTTACTGTGTTGTTATGTTTTAATACCTTCTGGGAATGGGGGGGGATTTGAACTGTAATAGATGGGTAATTTTTGATTGTGGTGTCAAACTTTTGTCTTCGTTGTCTTGGGCGTCACTAGCTGGATCTTTGACCATCTGGTACTTAACCCAGAGAGGCAGATCGCCGCTTACCAGATACTGCAACGACGTTGATGCCAGATTTGGCATTTGCAGCACTGTCATTACAATGAGCCACTGGCGCATTGTAACGAATATCGGCAGCGCCAGATAGCCTCGTTGTCAAAGAAGACACGAGGCTGACATAGCAAAGATCCGCCGCCCCCCCCCGATGACTTCGGGGGCTGGCGATCGAAAAAAAGATGGCGGCTCCACGCGCCGCCGTCTTTTAACAAAAAATACGCTACGCCGCCCGACTTTGCCGGCGCGTTTACTAGGGGGTTAATACCCGTCGGTGCACCCACACCGACCGCGATTATTAGCGAGTGGGGGTTTTTGTGCAAATGCAAACACCCACCTTTGTATGAAGAGGCTCAGCCCTGTGAGCCCTCTTCACATCCCTTAACCTCTGGCGCCTGTCGAGAGCTACGCGCAGAGCGTTTAAGGGAGTTAATAACATTTTCAAACATTAAACGAATGTGTACAAAAAGAAAAATAATTTTTGCCATCTTCGCGCTAATAACTTTTTCATACTTTGGGGCGACGGAATAGTGTGAGGGGTCATTTTTTATTTGCGAAAAAAAGATGGAAAGGGCGATTTTTCATTGCTACCACTTTTGAGGTCTTGCGACATTTTTCATATTTTTATGTTATGAAAAGGTGTAAAGTCGCATTTCGGACATTTGGGCGCATTTCCCGCCTCGGAGTCACCGCCGCCTTAACCGTTTTTATTTTTGATAGATCAGCACATTTTGGGACGCGGCGATACTACTTGAGCGGTGATTTTTACATGTTGTTATGTTTTATATAGCCGTTCTATGGGAAAGGGGGGTGATTTGAACTTTTAATATGTTGTAATTAATTTTTTTTATTTTTAAACTTTTTTTTTCTTTTTTTTTTTCACATTGTTTAACCATCTAGGTACATTCAACCCTAGATGGTCGCGATCGCTCCTACCGCATATACTGCAAACTACGTATGGCAATATATGGCGTTTTTCTGAGGTCTTAACATTCAAATGACGCCACTGGTCCTTATTGGACGAACGCGCATAAACTCTATGTGCCCTCGTGCAAGAAATGACCCAGGCTACCAACATGTAACCGATCGCCGCCCCCACCGATGGACGTTCGGTGGTCGTGGCGGATGAAAAAAAGATGAGCTGACGCCCGCGGCGCCGCCGTCTTTTTAAAAACCCGCCCCCCGTTTGCGGCTGCGTTTAGGAGTTAATAGCCGCGATCGGTGGCAAGCCCGACCGCGGTTTATTAGCGGGTGGTTTGGTGCAAAATGCAAAAAACCCCCACCTCTGTATGAAGAGGACTCAGCCCGTGAGCCCTCTTCATACATCCCTTATACCTCTGCGCCGTAGAGCTACGGCGCAGAGCGTTAAGGGGTTAAAGAGGACCTGTCACCCAAATTTTCGGCACTAAATTGCTTAAACAAATGCCGCAGTGTTGGAAGGATAGCGTTACCAGAAACCTCTGGTAACGCTATCTAACACTGCGGCGGGGTACAGTGTAATTGTCGGACAGCTTGCAAAGCTGTCCGATGTATTCATGAGGGGGCGGGGTTGGGGCGTGGCTAGGGGGCAGTCACTGATGGCCTATGGGGCAAGCGGGGCGGTCCAGGGAAGAACCATATTGTGAACTTTGATTTTAAATGAATGCAGTGGATGGTTACTGTACGTTACCTACAGCAAACAGCAGTATTCAGCATTGCTCTTGCTTCCCAGCCATGTCATACTGAGAAGTCACACAGATAAATACAGTCTCACTGGGCCTTAAGACCTTTTAAAGGAAACCTACCACTTATGGATCTATCTTTTAAGGTAGATCCGGTGGTAGGTGCATCCAAAGTATGTAAGGTAGGTGCATCCCTGCTATCTTTTCTAATTTTTAATCAGGGTAACATGCAAATTTTCTAAAGAGTAACCCCAGCTCCCCCTTTTCCATGCCCCAGTAGCCTCTTTAATTAGGGTAATATGCAAATTTTCTAAAGATTACAAAAGGTAGAGGTAAGTAAAGGATTATCCCTAAAAAGAGCTATCCTTACATTTGTTAGACGCAGCCAACACCGAATCTACCTTAATATGTAGATACGTAGTGCTAAGTTTCCTTTAAAGGGGTTGTCTGGGCGTTAAATAATATATAGCTCCTGGTGTCCTGTGCCACCACCATGGCCCAGTTTATTTACTGCTCAGACTACTTCTGCCCTCCTGGTACACTAACCCATCCACTACCACCACACCTGATACCAAAATATTTTCAAGGTGTATGAGGAGCAGCAGCAGTGGATGGATGATCGTACCAGAAGGGCAGAAATAGCCTGATCAGAGCATTCCTCTAAACAAGAGCACGGCACCAGCAGCGCAGGATAAAGGGAGTATCGGAGAAAGTTTTTTGTTTATTATTTATTTTTAAACATCCAGACAGCACCTCTAATGTCCTCCAAAGGCCAGGCTTTATAAAACTTATTACAGAACATAGCTTACCCTATATGTGTAACAGCGTCCCTGTTTTCACATTCAGTAGTCCAGATTGCTATTTTATCGCCTTTTGCTCTTACGTTTACAACAGCTCCACATATATCATCACTGTGCTCATCAAAGGACTCTCCAATAAGGCACATGAGCTAAAACAAAAAAAAACATATATGAATATTTTAAACTTAAAGGATAGATGAAAAGCAACAACCATGTATACAATTACTAGATTTTGTGCAAAAGTCAGGAGTGGGTACCACATCGAGGAGTAGAACGAGTTCTTTCTTTATATTTTTCATTTGCTGTTAACCCACTTTTGGCTTTGACTTAAAAACTGCAGTAAAACCTACCACAGAAAGTCCATAAAAACAAAGTGGTGGGTATTAATCAATACTGGCATTTTTGGAGTGTGCTTAATACATAAAGAGGGGCACATTTGATTACAATCGATACAGTAGTTTCAAGTCAAGTTTGCAATGAGACATAAATAAGGTGTAAAAGCGTTATCCACAAATTCAACTTTTTTTTTTTATTGCTGTGGGTTGTGGGGGATGCTTTCAAAACAAAGACCTGTTATTAACCTCTCTGCACTTTTCAGCCGTGGCACCTACTGCCACTGCTGGTCTCAGTTTGTACATAGAGTACGGCTGTGGCATCAAGCTAACATCCACGTGCCTACTACGGCCTAAACCATTGTTGTAGAAGGTGCATGGTTGTAGACCACCCTCTGTATGCAAAGAGACTGGTGGTGAAAGGCAGCGCCTCAGCTGAAAAGGAGCATGAATGGGGCTATAAGCGCTTTATTTTTAAAACCCCTTTCCCAAGTTATATTCTTCCAAAACCTTGAACATCATGCTGAATCAACAAACTCAAACAATTCTGTTGGTAAATGAAGTAGGACCTGGGTAGGGCTTGGAGCCAGGCCTGTTCCTCTACCATATTGTTTTTGTATAGGAGGATAGTATCAGTAAAAGCCATAGTATTTCTTTAGCTTTACTTTCTTACTCCTCCAAAAAGATTACACACAGTACAAATCAGTCATACAAAAAACTTTCAAGCAGCAATTTTTTAAAAGATTGAATACATCAATGCCCTGCCTCAGTTCCCAATTTGCCAAGTAGCCATTTTCTTAAAGGGGTTATCCGAGCTTAGGAATAATTTAAGGCCAGGCTGGGGCGGGCCATTTAAAAATAATAAACGTGTACTTATCTCCGACGCTGGTGATGTTCTGCGCCACGGTCTGTCTGATCTGTGTAGTGGTTTGTTTACAAGGGCGCACAGGGAGCTTCCGGCTGGAAGCTCCCATCCAACACCATTTCCCAGCACTTACAATGCTGAGAGATGGGAAGCGCCGGCCACATCGCCGTCCGGAAGCTCCCTGTGCGCGGCTTCTGTGCCCCTGTAAACAATCAGGGGCACGGATCAAACGGACCGCTCCGCCAGAGGTGGTAAGTACATATTTATTTTTTTATTTTTAAATAGCCAGGCCCTAAGTAACTTCTTATACCCAGATAACCCCTTTAAAGCAGAGACCAGAGAAACAAGTATTGCATTACTTTTAGATTTGTAATTCCTTATAAGATTGTTCTATATTCATAGGTTTTGTCTAGATGCTTTGGCAGATTAGTTACGTCTATTGGAAGGGCCTGCCATGTAATGTTATAGGAGCTCAAGTAGGTGGTTACAAAGACAGCAGGAGTGCTCCAACATTCTGAATGCTTTAATAATGGCATATTAGACTTTGCCATTCAAGGGTTATTTATTTTGCCTCTCTGGATCAAGTGGGCTTTCTCTACTCCAGGGGAGAACCGGATTGATAAAGGTTGCATTCAAGCAAGTGTTGGGAGTAAAACTTGCCACACCCACCGTTTCTAACCAAAAACGATCTAAGTCATTTCTTCTTTGCTGTTTGTTCAGGGTAATGAGCCATCTTCCTCCACGCTTATTTTTTTCATCCTCCCACATGGGTTCAATCCCATCCTGGATAGAAAAAATAAATAAAAATGTATAGGCATCTATGGTTTATGCAATTTCCTCAATATACAAGGGCTATCACTGTAATCAGAACAATAACTAGATAACTGCTTCCAAATCCTATTACTGGATTCATGCAAGCCCCCTCAAAAAAAAAAAAATAAATAAATAAATTATATATATCTTGAAATACTTGAAGTTATGAAACCTGATGATTACAGAAAATGGTCTGAAGAAAGTCTAATGATCACTCTGTAATGCTATTGTATAGTATATTGTTGGAATGCAAGGTGTACCTGATATGCAACACAATAACAGACTGCAGTACTAAATATCACAGTCAGAACAATATCTAGACAAGCTATAAAGGAGTTCTAGGACCACTGGGCGCAGTTTCTTCACTTCCTAATCAGCGCACCACAGTTCACTTTACAGAGGATAAGCTTGGTGTTGCTACTCAACCAGCAGCCTGTGAAGCAGAACCAGTTCTCATACACCCGACAATAAAATTACTAGCTAGTGAGTGAATATGGTCAACATCAAGTAAAGCTTACCTTAAAGAGTGAGTAGTCACAACCGGACATTAAGTTACTAGACAACTGGATATGATTGTAAAGCCTGGGCAAAAAAAAAATTTAAAAATCTGAATAAACATTGTTGATAGAAGACTTGTGACAGATTCACACATGCATTTATACATTTAGATTATTAGGAGCATGATTTCATCAATCCTCAACTGATTTTACATGTGCCAGGACTATCATTTATAAAATCAATCCAGCTAAAATTTAAAAAAATCCATAACCAACTGTAAACTACAGAGATTTTTTTACTAGAAATTATGTACCTATGACTGCTCTTTCCCGGCCTGTGTGCTCAACAGCTTAGATAGTACATGGTCTACAGTCTATCCTTTAGCACCTGGATACTATTGGATAAAACTTGTATGAGATATAGAGCACTGACTCCAATACTTACGCCCAAAAATCTTCAACTGTGTCAAACTTTGAGATTAGACGAAGGTTGGCCTGCCAGGTTTTGCTTTTATCATTTTTGAAAAACCACAAGGCCCATCTGAAAAAGTAAAAACAGAATAAGGCAGTGTGAGTAAATCCTTTCAAAACAGAAAGTCTAGTGGAACGTCTCAGGCTTATTATATATATGACTCTAGGGGGGGATTTCACCATTTAATAACGGATGTGCAATAAATGAGCTGCATTCTGTAAATACAGCTCCCATTAATATCTAGATCAGTCTGACATCTGTAGATACATTTCCCAGTAATTTCCCATTCGTGTTCCCTTAGGGTGGCAGTGTGAGTAGCCACCAATAAGTTTTTATGATAAGAAAGTGTACTTTATCAGGACTCATCATCTTAGCTGTGCTTCAAATTGCTGTGCAATGTACACACACTATGGTCTCTCACTGCAAAACACCAGGTACAGGATTTAGGTTTCGGAAGAGAGGAGTGACTGAGCTTGTGACCACCTGCAGCACGTGGATTCTTTATTAACCATGTATATGGAAAACGTGATTTATACTCCACAATCCATACAATATAATTATGTATATTGAGCAAGAAAGTAATGAAAGAAAATTTAAGTGAAAAACATTGTGCTCACATTGTACAAGGCAAACCTTTTTCATTCTTGCAAGCCATTTAAAAGGGACATAGGTTTGTGTCCAGAGCTCTTTTATAGATATAGATACATCTCTCTGTGGTAATAGACGACAATCTCTGTATAGACACATCAAGTATTTTCCCTTCTGTATGTGTACTAACCACATCTAACCAAGAGTAGAGGAGAAATGGAGGAAATAAGACACTGATGTTTCCAGTTTTGTAAGCTAGCAGGAAAAGTTAAAGGGGTTGTCTACTTTCCACAACTAAAATGTAATTGTTTGCATCTCTACATGCAGCCATTCAGCAGTTGCATAGGTAACTTCCTGGGGATAGAAATCTTAAATCAGGTGCACAAAGCCTTAATATCGCAAACAAGATACACAACTATGGACACATTTCTATCCACATGAAGTTACCCATGAAGCTTGCTAAAGAATGAACACAAGTAGAGGTAAGGCCATATTCATCCATCACAGAAATCCATTAAACACGATTCTTGGGCAAAAAAAAAAAGTTGCTCTTACCTGTTCTGTAGTGGATGCTTAATGTAGTGCTCAGGGTTTACAATCTCCTGACTAGTCTCGGTTTTTTCTTCTTCTTGGGCAATGACAGTTTCCTACAGAGAAATGTAAAACTTAAAATCAACAACAACAAAAGTATATTCATGTGCAACTAGTTGACTTGTTAAAGGAAATCTAACATGAAAATGAAGTATGGATAGACTAGAGGCACTTAGATCCAGACACTGTTACTGTAGTCATCTTTTTGTTATCCAGAGCCCCTCTGTGCTGCAGTCACAGGCATGTCTCCCCCCCATGCCTCCCCCCCCTCCCATTGTATGCATAAACCTCCTCTGCTGCTGTGAGATTACATTAGGCAAGGGAGCAGGGAGAGGGTGCGAGTGTAACAGCACGGAGGGGCTCTGGTAATCCGCAACTGTTCCCTGATGGCTCATTAGCATCATTTTAAATCTTTATTTCAGAAGGAAGCAGGCAACATAAATATAAGCAGGTTCCTGGATCTACGAGTATGTGTTCCTGATTATCATGCTCGATTTTAATGGTTGGCCACCATATCCTAACTTTTTCAACTGTGCTGGAAACAGCAATATAAGTTTCCATATACAGCCTGTCTACATGGCAGGCATTCTGCAGCTTATTCCTAGGTACTGCAACAGGTAAAAAAAGCACTAAAACCTTTAGTACTGTATAAATTGCTAAATATCAAAGGACGTTCACATTTATATATTGCAACACACTCTTTACACAAACCCCATAAAACTGCATTACACCCCTAGTTGTTTTATCATAGGCTTTATTACAATTGGGGATTCTAAGCTTCAGAGGGGCAGTGTAAGGGACTTATGTAGGGTTGTATATAATGTGTTGCTGGATTTTTAAGATTAATATTTAAAAGGGGTTGTTGGAGGTATGCTCAGTTCAGACCCCTGCTTCCATTTAAAACTATAACAGAAGGTCTTCTGTTCACTTTTCATTCTCCATAGACCTTAAAAAATCTACCATCAAAATCCATCATGACAAACCAGGGAGACTTAATCATAGATCCAAGTATTGGGAATATGGTTATCATATTTGTGATCCATTGCTTCCTTCCTTCTAAAATAAACTTTTAAAATTATGCCAATGGTGGAGGAGAGCCTCAGTGATGTTGTTTCACTGGGATGTTACAAGGAGCAGATAAGGTCTCCCCTCCCCCTGCTGCTGCTGCTAGTTTGCACAAGCAGAGGGAGAGAAAGCAGTGGAAGACATATCCTGAGCCTTTTAACAGCCTATGAATCTGCAGCACTAACGGGCTTTGGAAACACCCACCTGAGCCACATCAGGCTTATTAGCATAATAAAAGTTTAGATGTAGAAAAGACTGCTACTCTATTTTTACCACTATTAAAGGGGTATCCGGGTGTTAAGAAATACTGAAGGCCGGGCTGGGGTGGGCTAGTTAAACATAAGAAAACATCTACTTACCTCATCCGGTGCTGCCGAAGTCCCATGCCGCGGCCCGTCTCCTCTGTGCGCTGGTTTGTATACAGGTGTGCACAGGCAGCTTCCGGCCGGCCGGGATCTTCCATCCGACACTATCTCCCAGCGCTTACAATGCTGAGAGGTAGGGACGGATGGGAGGAGCCGGCCACATCGCGGACCGGAAACTCCCTGTGTGTGGCTTCTGTGCCCCTGTAAACAAACAGGGGCATGGATCACAGGGGCACGAATCGAAGGAACCGCGGCACGGGACATCGGCGGCGCTGGAGGAGGTAAGTAAATGTTTATTATGTTTAACCAGCCCACCCCAGCCCGGCCCTCAGTAATTTTTACCAGCCGGATAACCCCTTTAATAACAGAATGAGTAAGAGAACCTGACAGCCTGATCCTACTGCATGCACACCTTGGACATGACGGGAGTCCTTGCGTTATACAGTAATATGATGCAAATAATCCCTGTCTGCAGGCCGAACTTCATGTAATACAGTGCCAGCAGAAAGTCCTTGGATCATATTTCTGTATAATGCTAGGACTCCTGTCCTGTGCAAAGGGTACAGACAGCCGAAGGCCAAGTCTCAGCCATGAAAAACTTACATTTTCTTAGCCTAACTCTGGAAATTTTTTCCTAGAACCTCAAGACTGTTTTCTTCTAGCCTTAATTTTGTTTAATACATGTTTATAAGTAATCTCCAACTGGACAATAAAGGCATTCTGCTAATATACACTACAAGCATATTATAGCTTATGTTGAAGTGACCCAGCAAGCGCAGTCACAGCTTACAAAATTAGGTCTCAATAGAACAGACTTTTTTTTTTTTTAAACACAATAAAGAGGATGCTCCAACTGCACATAAGCAAAAACTACACAAGGCCAAACTTTACAATGCCATAAAAATGATCTGCTTGGCAACATGTAAAATTGCAGACGGTACAATTCGCACACAAAGCTTTTACCTCCAGCACGTCTGAAAACCTCTAGAACGACCTCTTTTAATTCCATCAATTCCAAAAGTCTGAACACAGGAACATTACAATACACCAAAAATGAATAGTAAAGTCTGCAGCTCAGACTGCAAAACCGTGTACAATCCCCAGCCATTTCCACCACTCCAGAAAACATCTATGCTTTTTCACCATTTTCTGCTTCTTGGAAGAAAGATGATGGGAATCTGGTATGGAAGAGTATACTAGGAGGTGCAAAGTCAGACTAGACACAGCCTTAAGCCCAGCCGCTGATTAGCTTTATCCCCCCCCATTTTAGTTTTTGCTCTCCTACTTTCAAAAGGCATAAATTTATTGCAATCCCAAGAGTCGTCATTTAAAGGGGTTGTCCACCTCCAGCAAAATTTTGCTATAGTTTGTCTAATGAAAAGTTATACAATTTTCCAGTATACTTGCATCAATTAAGCATGGTTTTCTAGAACTCTGTTTGCTGTACTTATATAGAAAGCTTCTATGCTTACTTCCACTGGATAGATGTCCATTTTTTTTTGTAATATTCGGTAAATATACTGCAGCTCAGAGAGACTCCTGGTTGTCATAATAAGCGATGATCTCTTCCAAGTTGCTAGCGAGGGTGTGCTGCCAGTGTCTAATAGGTTAAAGGGGTTTGCCCATGAAAGAAAATTTGCTAATTTCAATCCCCTTGTGATGTTTACACACTAAAGATAATTTTTAACCCCTAAGTTTACAATTTTACTGAGTTTTATCACTGTTTTAACTCACTCACTGATGGTCAGTGTAAATTTTGGGCAGCGACTCTAAACAGACAGTTGATGATTCATCTAGTTCTGTGAGCTGACAATAAGGTCAGAATAACAGGGTACAAGGTTTATATACACTTTCCTTTAGCTACTGAGCATTGCACTAGTATCTGACATATAGAAAGAGACGAGACAGATCAGAGATGATGAGATCCACAATGATGCTCTAACTCACCGATAACACACAGAGCTCTGCTATATACCCCCCTACCCTGGATAAAGAGCTTATCTGTCTGTAGCTTTACTCTGCTCAGGATGTGTTTGCCAGCAGGAAGTCAGTGTGAGCTCGCCCTGCAATGCAAGGGTGCGGGCTAGAGGCAGAGAGCAGCATCTGACTGAAAAGCAAATATGTCTGCCAACCCTAAAGTTTGAAAATCCAGTGTCGGGTCTAGGGGCAACCAAAATTGTGTACACGGGGACTAATAAAGAAAGGTTGGAATTATATCTGAAATACTGTACTTTTGTAAAAATAATACATTCTCTAATTTAATGTTATCCTGAGTAGCTTTAAGAATCTTGTCTTCATGGGAATACCCCCTTTAAGAGTGTGTGTTTGTTGCATTATGCCTCAAAACCCAGCTCAGCCCATGGTTCCTCTTCATACAGCATTAAATGGGGCGTCCGACTATTAGAAAAATGTATCAGATTGGGTGATACAGCATTTAAAACAGAAGAGGGGTGGATGCGCCAGGCTGCACAAAAGTTGCCGGAGCAGAGCTTCGGTGCCCCTGTAAACAAAAAGGGGTATGAATACTTGAGCCCTGAAGGAGGTGATTAAAGCATTTATTTATTAAAAGCCCTCCCCACCCACAAGATACATTTTTCTAATAGCTGCACAAGCCCTTTAATGACACTGATGTATAGGTCTGTCCTGTGTCATTGAAGGGGGATGTCCAGTCACAACAAGTTAGCCCCATTTGCAGGATTGATGATTGGTGTAAGTCTCAGAGGAGGAATCCCCACAGATCACTACAATAGTGGTCGGTTGTAACCCAAAATGCACAGAGCAGAGGATCTGACTTGCGCCATACCAGCAGTGCACATGGGTCAACCTGCCATTCCATTCTTTTGGGATGCATGGGGGTTACATCTATTTTTATAATCTGTGGGGCTCCACCCACAGGAACCCTTAACAATTAGCAAGTTAGACCGTATCTTGTGGATTGGGGCTAACCTGTTGTCAATAGTTTAATACCTAGTTTAAGGTATTGTCTAAGTCAGATTTATCATGCAGCATCAGTGAGACTGGGGCACTTCATTACACATAAATCTGATGCATTCTGTAAACTGTATTGTTGTTTTTTTTTTTTAAAGACTGGAGAGAATTACTAAGTAATATGGTTTAACCACTTAAAGCCAAAGACACTTTTCACCTTCCTGACACGGCCCATTTTTTCAAATCTGCCCTGTGTCACTACAAGTGGTTATAATTTTGGAACGCTTTAACATATTGAACCGATTTTGAAATGGTTTTCTCGTGACACTTTGTTCTTCATGTTAGTTTGTGTTATTGGTGGTATGTGTTGCGTTTATTTATGAAAAAAAAAAAAAAGATATTTGGCAAAAATTTGAAAAAAGTCTCAATTTATGAAATTGAAAATGTTATACTTTTTCCATACGTAGTCATAATAGCAAAATAAACTTGATAACCAATATTAACCGAATGTCTGCTTTATGTATCCATGGTTCTTTATGCATTTTCTCATTTTTGTAAGATTTTATGTGGCTTTGAACTTTAGGTACAATTTCTTTAATTTTCCTAAAAAACACAAAATCAGGCTTCACAATTTCAAGTCACTTTAAAAAGCCTAAATATCTCAGTGGATAAAATACCAAAACGGTCCACAAAGTTTGATACCCAATTTCTCCTGAGTATAACAATACCCCATATGTGGTGGTAACCTGCTGTATGGGCACATGCCAGGGAATTGAAGGAAAGCTGCGCCATTCAGAGCAGATTATGCATTTTTCCTTTGTATTGGCTATACAATCTTTATTTTTTGGTGAATTTGGACAAATAAGGGCTTATTTTTGGACATTAGATACACTTCACAAATACTTCATTTAAGTGGGTCATTAGCTCATTGATGAAATTTTATTAACTCTCAAATGTATGTAGGTGCGATTTGGCACACGGGACCCTTGCACGCCGCGGTCACGTGTATAAGGGGTTAATGCCCGCAATAGGAGGAAACGCCAATCGCGGGTACTAGAGACAGGTGCCAGGTGTAACATACGCATGACGTAATAATACTGCAAAATGCAGGAACGCACCTCCTGCCATACAGTATTATTACGTCAAATGTCGGGAAGGGGTTAAAGGGAACCTGTCACCACATTTTCACATAAAGTTTGTGACAGGTTCCCATAGAGCCCTATTAGCTAACTACACACCTTTTTTAACTAAAAATGTTTCCCTTACATCCACATGAATCAACGTTATCTTATATTCCCTGGCATCAAAGGAGAAATGCCCTGCTTTCCCGAACCCTTCCATCTACTCCTCCCTATGTCACATGCCTCTTCTTAGCATGTCATTTGACCAGGGTGACATCACAGTTCCTTTAGTCTAACATTAGCAAACTGTTGTGATTTCATGCAATCAGATATATGCATTGTGTACAGCCTCCATGGACCTCTACTCCAGTGATTTTCAACCAGTGTGCCGTGACACATGGTCAGGTGTGCCGTGGGGTGTGCCCCGTGTTTTGTTTCTCGGGAATGCGCAGTCACAGCTTCTTACAATTTAGGAGACGTGTACAAGAACACATGCGCAAGCTTTGAACCTCACGCGACAAAATGGCGTCACCAAGGCCGGCGCATCATCCTGAGAGCGGAGAGACTCTCGCATTTGCCCACCGCCAAGGTAATGCCCCCCAATAATGCTGACTATATGAGCTTTTGCCTGAGTATATGAACTGTTGGCAGAATACTCAGCATATGTCATGAGGCTGGAGTACTAAAAGTACCAGCTCATATGCTGAGTATATGAGCTGGCACTTGTACTCTGGCCTCATGGCCATAGTACTTCTCATTGTACCCCTTTATATTGCAGTATATGAGCCACATAATAATCAGCACCATATACTAAAAACAGGGAGAAACTGAGAACTGTTGAGGAAGAGCTTTGTGTGCGTCTTTCCACCATTCCTGCCAGGATATCCCTTTTGTGTTTATCGAAACAGGCCCAGGTTTCACACTGAGAGAAATAAATTTAGAATCTATATTATTAACTATATGTATAATATGACTGTCTTAGTGTCATTTTGTGCTATTTTGGTTGGTGGTGTGCCCCAGGATTTTCTAAGTATAAAAAGTGTGCCATGGCTCAAAAAAAGGTTGAAAATCTCTGCTCTACTCCTTCCCATCCTTCATGGAGGCTGCTGTAATTTCATATGATCAGATATCATGATATAATCCTGGTCACATGATTGTGGGAGCCCAATGATGTAACTAAGCTCTCTATACAGCAGAATATCATAGCTTGTCAGCAAAAAGGAGGCAGGGCAATGCAAGTAAATTTTAGTATGTAGGACTTGATGAGTGTGTTTGGGCTCAAATCAAGCAATGCTTTTAAGGCTTCATTCACACGGCTGTTGGGGGACGTATATAGGTCCCCCATAGGCACATGGTGCCGTAGGGGGCGATGCAGCACCGAGTGCAGTGCAGCACTGTACCCAGGGAAAAGATAGGACATGTCCCCTTTTCCCCGGAATATGGCGCCGTGCGCTATGTTTCTCAATGGAGAGGGACGGGGGTGGCATCACCATGTCCCAAAAAGCCAGAATTATCAAAATACAAAAGATTTCCTGGCAGTGAACCCATGACTGAAAAGAACATACAAATCACCTTGTTTTCAAAACACATAATAACTTCCAAAGTAACATTGGGCACAGGTCCGTACATCAAAGTACAAAAAAGATTCTAGGCCCATACGTTTTTTTAAACGTATTTAGGTTTTATGTTTTAATAAAACCTAAATGACTATTATATTGACCTAAATAATAAATGCTGCATCAGGGGCCTGGAAGTAGTTGGAAAGAAGCCACCGCCTCTAAACATTAAGGGGCATGGCAATGATGGGCAATGTTTTGGGACGATGACAAGAATAACTTTTGGGGGTTTTTACAGACCGCACCACCCACAGCTAGATATACGGTTTAAAGCCCAGACAACCCCTTTAATCTTAATGGACCCATGAATTTTTAACAAATTAGACAATAGGTGAACTAACACCAATCAATACCAGCCTTTGAGACTATACCAAGCATTAGGGTTATATCCCCTTTTAACTTTATAGCGTATAATCTGAATAGTAGGAGTCTGTCTGCTGGGACCCCCACTGTTTACAAGAATGTAAATGAAAACAATACAGGTTGAAAGCATGCAGTCAGCCCCTCCAACACTATGCAAGTGCCGAGCACAGCAACAGCCTACGGGTGCCATTTTCTTGCAATGCCCGCATTGTATTGAATGGAGCAGCAGGACTTGTACTTTTGCTCTGCCGCTTTTTTTCCAGCACCTCATTCTCATGATGGTGGTACCAGTGTCAGAAGCCAATGGATCAGATAGGGGATAACAAAACATAGTACAACCACCTTTTCCTGCTGGAGCAGGTTGTGATCCCCAGAGAACATCCAACCATCACCCAGCAGTGTTGACTTCATGCACAATGTACAGGTTTTTGCCAGGTCCCCATTTGATCGATACAAACTGGTGATTCCATACCCCCCCAGTCACCCATTTCATCCACAATAGTGACCATGCACAATTAAAGCACCTCGGCTCCAATTCACTTCAATGAGAGCCAAGCTTAAGTATAGAGCACGTCCAACGCCATCCTCCTCACATACATTTTAGAGGAGATAGATCATCAATAAGATTATGCTCAAATATCCCCTTAAGAAGCAGCATATTATAGACACAGATCCTCCATACACAAAACCTAAGAAGGTTCTGTGGATCTAGTTACCAGTCCACCCTATTATAACCATAGCTCCTTTAAAACTCCTCAGTACAGTCACACAGAGGAACAGTGGGGGCCCCAGAGATCAGACTTCATGCATCACACAACACTTCAAACGTATCAGACTTAGAGATCTGGTATACTACACCCTTCAGTGCTAGGCAAAGGGATTGTGAGATGTGAACACGTCCATATGTTTAGTAATACACAGGCGGGGAGGCGGTAGAGCCCTATTCACATGTTGCAGGTTTGGTCACTATTTTGTAACTTTCCACCAGTGCCATGTGTGACTGCGGCCTAGAGATGAGGCCGAGTATTGCCGGCACATGTAGCTGGGCCCGGGCGCCGCACAGGAGAGGGGAAAGAGAAAGGAACTGGCAGCGTCACAGGCGCCCATGTAAGGCGGCTCCTGCCCGGCTGCAGCCCCTATAAGGCCAGGGAGGCAGGGGACACCACACCGCCGCGGAGGAGGAGGAAGTGAGTGACTGGAGAGAAGCAGGCGCCCGGCACAGCACAGGATCTCCCCCGCCTCCTCACCCTCCCGCCACGCGGCCTTCTCCTCGCGCCCGCGTGACACGCGCGCACCCCCCCACCACCACCTCAGCACGGGTAACAGCAGCGCGCACTAGCGCCCCCTTCCTCCATCGCGACCCCTCCGCCTCACACATGCCGCCCGCCGCGCCACTGGAGTCTGGCGGCAGGGGCGGCTGTCTCGCCTCAGTAATGAAGGAGGTGCCGGCACAGCGCAGCAGCCGCCTGCTACTCCGTACAGAGACACGCTGCCCTGGGCTCCTCCTCCTACAACACCGCCGCTCTCTCCTCCCGGCCAGCACACGGCCCGGCGGGCGGCATGTCTACCACCTTAGCGAGGTATCGGCATGACCCATCTGCCGCCATTGTCACGCTGCGCTTTATGTGCTCATTACCTCGGTCACAGGTCCACTCACCGGTTCCACGGTCGCCATTTTAGATAGATGTGACTGCACAGCAGCCGCTGGCAGGGAAGAAGAGGAGACGTGAAAAAAAATATTCAAACCCGGTTGGTTTGGGGCGGGTCACGTGACGTCCGGCAGCTTCTGGGCTTGCGCCGCCCTTCCCGATTGCTGCCTCCCAGCCTGCCGGGAAATGTAGTCCAGACGTTTGTATGACTGTAGGAGAGTGCGGGTGACGTCAGAGGGGCGGGGAGGCTGCTGAAGGGCACAGGGATAGCCGAAACCGAGCCCCATAGTATCATATGTTGCATGCGGCGGGCAGGCACATCCATTGTCTATGTGTCCACGCAGTATATACCAGATTACATGCCGCATGGCTCAGTTCTACAGTACCAGGGTTATAGAAGTAGTCTACATCCATGTACCATTTGTACTCTACAATTACATTTTTGCATGTCGAACATTTGCCCCTACAAGTTAAATGTAGTTCCGTAAGAAGGAGGCAATGGACTTCTTTAACTCTACATAACTTTATGGCCGTTAATGGAATATAATACTATTGTAGGAAATACATGTCTGAGTATATGAAAACCCTCTAATATGGAGTGTTTCATGTACACGAGCTACACATGGAGGATCATGGGCATGCTGGGATGAGTGGATAAAATGAATCCAATCAGTATGGCTGGCACCTCTTACAGATGCAAACTAGTACTATGAACAATAGGACTACTCCTAGGGTTACATGTGGGAACAAAGGACCTATCCGACTGCTTGGAAGGACAAAAAGAGGAAAGGGCTAAATGACTAATAATGCTCTCACACTTTAATATACAATAACCTTATACAAGAAAAGGAAGAACTCTATATATGAGCCAAAATGTCATAAAAAGAACAATCTTTATTTCTATCAAAATTTCAGACAAAATATAGATACATATATTTTCTAAAAGCAATTAAAAAGTACAAATAGAAACCCAACAAATACGGAAACAGTTGGTCTGGTAACACCACTGCAACCACTACCCCTAGCTCTAGACATAAAACAGTCTGGTAGTTGAAGGTGAATTGCAGGAAAATGAATCACAATAGATAGTTATCCAACACAGGGAAATATACTCGTCCCTGGTATGCAACAAAAAGATCACCTTTTAGATAAGTAGCCACATGAGCCAGGTATCAAGAGAGCTATAACAATTCAGTCAAGAACCAAACATAACATATGATAACAGATGAAATACCTAGGACCAAATGGATGATGAATGAAATAGACCTGACAAGGCAGGCAACTAATCCAGATCTGACCGGGGTGGTAGGCTAAAACTACCAATTAGGTTACACCTTTTATAGGTGTCATCATGAGTTATGTTTGGTTCTTGACTGAATTGTTATAGCTCTCTTAGAGACTGGCTTATGTAGCTACTTATCTAAAAGGTGATCTTTTTGTTGCATACCAGGGACGAATAAATACTATACAATTTTTCCCTGTGTTGGATGCCTATCTATTGTTTTTTTTCCCAAAAATGTTTTATTTTTTTTTACAGTATAAAACATGACATATAAAGCACGAGAACAGGCAAATATCAAATAGATCAAAAAGATATTACATTGTAGTACTGACGTCAATACTTCAAAATTATATTACATAGCATACATTCTACCCATACTTAAGAAGGAGCATGAGGATCTCCCCTGCCTCCATCCCCCAACACCATGCTCAAAGAGTTATTCTATTAATTCCCCCGAGTTCTGCTCCACAATTGGAGATCTACAGAACTACCGGGTGTTTCTCAGGTTGGACCCTACTTCCCATCCCTCTGAGGGAGGTTATTAGTCCCCAGTTACATGGTGTCAGATAGGCGTTAGCTGAAGATTACACACACTCCCCCTCTCATCTTTTCAGTATCACTTATGCCAACCCCCTTCCCACTCCCTCTGTCCAGTACTTCAACCTCTCCAAATCTCCAACAAGCTCTCCCCCCTATGGCTCCCTTTGTATTGAGCCTTCTCATTGCTTTGTTAAATTGTTAAGGCTCCCAGTCTGCCTCTTAATGCTTCTTGGCAATACCACTAAGTATATTGGAATGGCAGCATGAGATCTACAATCTCCTGTCTGGTGAAGTGATTTCTAATAAATATTTTCCATTTAGAAAAAAACTTTTCTAAAAGCTCCTTTTTCTCTATATCTTGTTGTAACTATCTTGTTGATGCTAAATAAAGTTTTCAATTGACCAATCAATTCCAACACAGTGGGTGAACTTGCCTGAATCCAATGAGAAAGGATGCATTTTTTCGCAACCATAAGGATAACATGAGGAAATCTTAACAGTAACGGGACTCTCCCTTCTGTCCTATCCTCCTCTGTCTCCTAAATCATGAAATACCAGTTTGTGTGGTTGCTGAGCCAGTTCCACCTTCCAATATTTTTTAACATATTCAATTACCGTTTGCCAAAAGCATTGAATCACTGGGCACATCCACATACCATGCCACAGATCTGGGAGGCTTTCCCACATTTGGGGCATGTTGTCTGGCGGTCAGGGAATTTCTGGGAGGGCAAAATATTTAGCCCATATATTGCCCAGTGCATTAGTTTGAAGTATGTCTTTCTCCACCTTTCATTAATTATTACTTTCCGTATTGCAGACCACCCTCTTAGTATAGTATTGTGCACATCTGAGTCCTGCAGGCTGGTTTCCCAGCTTTTAGAGAGTCGTGGTGGGCTCCTACCCAAGAGATGATACTTCATGGAAGAATATAGTAAAGATATAGAATAAAACCCTGGGGCAATCCCTAACACATCTTCGAACATTGTATCAACATTTTCTCTCCTTATATCCACTGCTCTCTCTTTACAGAAATTTATAAGAGCTTGAAATGCTGACTAAATGGTAAGCTCATCGATTTACGTAGTTCTGAGACTCAGTACCATTACCCATTATCTTCATTCATTAGATCCTTCCCTACCTCTATTCTTCTCTGTCTCCATTCTAGCCCTAGCTGAGCATGTCCCTGCCACTGTGATTCTGGGTGTTCCACCCATGGCATTCTTTTTGAAATATTAAAGGGTAAGCCATATAGCTTTCTAATCTGCTTACAGGCTAGTATTGTATCCCATAACAATATTGAGGATTTCATGTACCCTAGCATTTTTGCCCATCTTGTATGTATCAGATTCCAAGTCGCGGCCAGTTCTTTCTCCAGATCCCAGTAAGAATGTGTGAAGGCACCTTTGATCCAGTCTAGAACATGCCTAAAGAGACACATCAAATTATATGCTCTCACATTTGGGAAATTCAAATCCTCCTTGGGATTGGGAGCATTAATTTGTTTAGGGCTATTCTTTGCCTCACCCCTTTACAAATGAAACTCAAGAAGGCCCTATTTAACTTCTGGATATTTGCATGTTTTAATAGTAACTTCAAGGTTTGTAGCTGGTACATAAGTTTTGAGAAGCTCATCATATGGATCAAGTGGCATCTCCCTAATACAGACAAGGGTAAGTTACACTATCTTTATAATTTTGGAAATTAACGGGGTATAGTTTAATGAATATAAGCTACTCAAAGATGTTCCTATCTTGATGCCCAAGTTCTCCTCCGGCTTTTCCAGAAGCCGCTCCAGAGCCTCCAGCCTTCCCAGAGGTCGCTCCAGTGTCTCCGCTGTCCTTCCCAGAGATCGCTCCAGTGTCTCCGCCGGCCTTCCCAGAGATCGCTCCAGTGTCTCCGCCGGCCTTCCCAGTGACCTCTCCAGATTCTCCGGCTTTCCTGGAATCCACTCCGGCCTCCAGCTTCCAAAAGCCGCTCCAGCCTCCGCAGCTTCCTAAAGCTGTTCCAGCTTTCCA
>CM033641.1:99868652-100037998 GCA_019512145.1 Engystomops pustulosus | reverse complement strand
CCTCACTTACCTCTCCTGGCTCCTGTCTGTGCTCCGGCTCCCGGCATGTAGGCCGCACGCCTCCTTGCCTGCAGTCACACGCTCTCACCACTAGAGGGCGCGCGCGCAGACTTCTGAAGCCTTAAAGGGCCAGCATCCTCCTGATTGGCTCCTGCTAATCTGGCTCGCCCTTATAATCCGGTACCTCCCTTCTATCCCTGCCGGATCTTCTCCTAGGATCTCCTATGGTTTCCATGCCAGGCTTCCCTAAGCCGTTCCTGTGGAAGAGAAAGCCCATTAGCGTTTACAGACGCTTTCCTGTGTTCCTTTGTGTCTCCAGCGTTCCCATACGCTCCTGGTGTGTCCTGTCTTCCAGCGTTTCCGGACGCCTCTGTGTCTCCTGTCTCCAGTGTCCCCATACGCTTCCTGCTGTGCCTTCCAGGGTTCCAGTCCAGCGGTGTCTGCATGCTCCGGCTCCCGGCGTGTAGGCCGCACGCCTCCTTGCCTGCAGTCACATGCTCTCACCACTAGAGGGCGCGCGCGCAAACTTCTCAAGCCTTAAAGGGCCAGCATCCTCCTGATTGGCTCCTGCTAATCTGGCTCGCCCTTATAATCCGGTACCTCCCTTCTATCCCTGCCGGATCTTCTCCTAGGATCTCCTATGGTTTCCATGCCAGGCTTCCCTAAGCCGTTCCTGTGGAAGAGAAAGCCCATTAGCGTTTCCAGACGCTTTCCTGTGTTCCTTTGTGTCTCCAGCGTTCCCATACGCTCCTGGTGTGTCCTGTCTTCCAGCGTTTCCAGACGCCTCTGTGTCTCCTGTCTCCAGTGTTCCCATACGCTTCCTGCTGTGCCTTCCAGGGTTCCAGTCCAGCGGTGTCTGCAGTTCGTGCCAGCGTTACCAGTGTTCCTCTGTGTTGCTGCTGTCATCCCAGGCTTGGACTGTTCCCTGCACATCCCTGTACCTTGGCTGCCTACGCGGGCCTCATACCATCTCCCGCGGTGGTCTAGAGGGTCCACTGGTCCACACACTCCTCCCTCCGGACTCTTCCCATAGAGACTTTTAGTTCTGTTGTCTGTGTGACCCGTTACAATCACTAAGGCGTGCTTTGTCATCATCTGACATTATGGGAAGTTTTATTTTCTTTAAACATTTCTTACCCTTTGCTACATCACACCCAGCAGCTGAATAGATGGTACTATAATACTCCCGGTAGCTAGCATTTATCTATTGGGGTCTGTCCCTAACCAATCCAGTAGGGGTCCATAATGCCCCAATATGGGGCACTATTTCTGTTTTTGTTGGGTGCATATTTGTACTTTTTAATTGCTAAGGCAGTTCCTCCAATGTCCACCAGGTGGCGCTGCTGCGCTGAAGTTCCCCGGAACGCACTGGAATACACCGAGCTGGGCTGAGTGAAGGTAAGTGCAAGCTCCGCGACACATTTTTTGTTTTAAATGTGGCGGTTTTTCCAAATCCGTCGGGTTTTCGTTCGGCCACGCCCCTGATTTCCATCGCGTGCATGCCAGCGCTGATGCGCCACAATCCGATCGCGTGCGCCAAAATCCCGGGGCAATTCAGGGGAAATCGACGCAAATCGGAAATATTCGGGTAACACGCCGGGAAACCGCAAATCGGGCCCTTGGTAAATGACCCCCAACGTCTGTCCTCCACACTAGCAGGTACTATATTTAGATCCCCCCCTACGACTTGATGGTCTGAGGTTGCCCTGAGAACTTTTGCCTCTAGTTCAGTGTAGAATGGTCGTTGAGGGTTGGATGTAAAACTTCTCCTTCACCTTCTTCTTTGTGGTGCATGTAAGTGCATTGTCTTGCAACACAATTTGAAAGTTAAATCCCGTGCTTAGTCTGAATCAGTTGGATCGTCCAACGGCATGCACCCCAATTTGTGTCGCATGGAAGCCAGCGCAGCTGCGTTCAAAAATGATCGCGTGCGACACAATCCCAATGGAAATACCTGTTAAATACCTGTTCAATCCGTGCAAACCTTTAAAAAGGTGCAAAGTCAGGCGAAAGTGCAGCGTGCGACCCTTAGTAAATGAGCCCCTATGTGTCCTTGTTCAGGTCAGAAGCTGGACAGTGTCCTTAGTCGCCCCCGCCCACAGGCAATGAAGGTGATAAGGTTTTTGTGCTTTTCTCTGTGGCGAGCCTCCCTTCTGTCTTTCGGTGCTTCTTCTGCTACGTTAGCTGAGGCCGCTTGCTCTGTGGATCTGGGTGAGCTGTTGCAGTTTCGGTTTTGTGGAGGACAGTGAATCCAAGCGACTTGAGTGCGCTGGGGAGCTGCCTAGTATGTCCTGTAACCCGACGTAGCTTCCTCAAGCGTGCAAAACACTTTAGGTGGAGAGTTCTCCGGAAACACCCGCAAAATAGCAGGGTATGCCAGTTGGAACGTGAAATGCCTTTTGAAGAGTGAAGAGCAGATTCCGCTGAAGGTTTTGCTGTGTTGTGCCACTGCAGCAGAATAGTCTTCAAACAGAAACACTGATTAACCTTTATATGTAAAACGGCATCTAAGCCTTCGATAAGCCCGGAGTAGCTCCATCTTATTGTTAAAGTCCAAAAAATGCATAATCACCTGGCATGGTTTCGCTGGAGGCCCCCTCTGAGCAGACCCTCGCAGGGCTGGATCAGGACCTATCTGATGTATTCTCTCAACACGACACATGTGATCAAGTCCTAGTGCTTATGGAAGTTCTCTTTCACATAGCACTTGCAAAGCGTTTGGTTTCACCGCTTCTGTTACACCCACAACTGTGGGGGAGTGTATTGTGTCTCCCTCAATTTACTTGATCCTCTATACGCGCCATTAATATTTTGTTCTCCTCCAGAGCTTTGCTTAAGTTCACCTGCAGAAAGACATGACTCCAGCTCAGTGAGGTGTGTCCAATGTTGCTGGAGCTCCTCTGTAACTTTAGTAAAGGAGACCTGCTGTATGTGCTCTCATGGCTTGTGTATGTCCAGAGCTAATAGAGCTCAGCCAGTTGTCTGAAGTCCACATTCAGTAACTCTGCAGTAGAGATAGTGGGTATGGGCTGCATTCTCTCAGGCCCCTCAGTGCATGCTGTGACAGGAGCGGATTCCTCTCTCTGCTCGACTGCCGCCATCTTGGTGCTCCCGGACCATTCCTTTTCCACCTCTGTTGTTATGTTCTCTTTATGAGTGCAACAGAGGAGATACCACTCTATGCGCTGTACTGCCGACACTTACTGTACCTGGTTGTGGTGGTCTCTCGATCCTCTGAGGCGGATGTACAGGCGGTCCCCTACTTAAGAACACCTGACTTACATACGACCCCTAGTTACAAACGGACCTCTGGTTTTTGGTAATTTACTGTACTTTAGTCATAGACTACAATAAACAGCTATAACAGTTTTCAATGGTGCCTGTAATTAAGATTTATTGTTAATCCTGGTTCTTATGACAATCCAACATTTTTAAAATCTAATTATCACAGAGACCAAAAAAATTTTGACTGGGGTTACAATAATAATGTATACGGTTCCGACTTACATACAAACTCAACTTAAGAACAAACCTACAGAACCTACCTTGTATGTAACCCGGGGACTGTCTGTATTGCCCGTCTAAGGGCTCTTATTGGCAGGAATTAACCACCCACGCTCCTCACATGGCAGCACCAGAACCGGAAGTTCTGCCCATCTATTGTGATTGATTTGCCTGCAATTGACCAGCAACTACCAGACTGTTTTATGTCTAGAGCTAGGGATGGTGAATGCAGTGGTGTTGCCAGACCCACTATTTCTGTTTTTGTTGGGTGCATATTTGTACTTTTTAATTGCTTTTAGAATGTATATGTATCTGTGTTTTGTCTATATTTTATGACCTTATTGGCTCATATATAGTACACTTCCTTTTCTTGTATAAGGAGAAGACTGATAGGAAGGAGGCACCAGTATACTTCATCTACATGTCAGATGAAAGAGTCTATGGCTTTATATCAGATCCATGCTGACATAGATTTCCCTGCCATGCTCACTTTTTAAAAAAATCTCTCACTGAACCAAAAGGGCTAATAAGATGCATATTCCACAAAACAACTGATGTACAGAGCATGATTCTTGGGCTTCATTGTGTTATGTCCCTACATTTTGTAAAATGTATTTTTTGATTCACAGTCAAAGGAATCTATGACTTGTGTGGTACCAGCCTTAGCCTCATGAACAAAGCTGGGAATATCTAATTACTGAGCTGCAGTCTCATTGAGTGGGCAGGTCAACTTTGTTTTCTATGCATTCAACTTATACCAATTTTTTTACTCTGTTGTCAGTGTTTAATTTTTCATCTCAAGCCTTGACTCTAAATTTGCTGACTCAGGTATGGTGCATTCCAAGAATGTTTACTATGAAACAATGACAAAATAATAAGTAGGAGAAATTAGCATAATTATAAGCTAGATAGATGAATGTAGTTTCATAGAGACGCTGGAACTGGCATCTTCCTGGACCTGTCTGACTGGAGTGGACTGCTTCCAACACTTATCAAGTACTTCATGTGTGGTTTCAGAGATACTGCAACCCTACATCTTCAGAAACAATTATATAGCATAAGAGTCTTATAGACCATAAAACTCCAGTCCCAAATAACAGAATGGCTGTGCAGGAGAAGTAGGCAACTAATCTGTGACCTTGTCAAGTTCTATTACAGAATTTCCAAAGTTGCAGCATACAATACATTTATAAAAACAGTGGGCCTCATTTATAAAAACTGTCTGAGAGCAAACTGTTCCAGTTGCTAATAAAAACAAATCATTACTCAGCTATTATTTTATAAACTGCTGTGGGTAAATGAAAGCTGGGCTTTGATTGGTTGCCATAGCAAATAGAGCAGTTTTGATAAATCTCCCCTATTATATATAATGTTGATGTTGGGTTAATGTTTCCTACAAAACTGAAGTGACCTATAAAGACTTTGAGCTTAAAACACTGCAGTGATTTTTAAATTTGCTTCCTAAATGCAAAATGAATATTCTCAATAGAAGTTTTGCTAAAATCTTTTAATGTAAAGGTGAAGTAACTGCTTCATATACCTGTCTGTGTGCTGACATACTGCTCCTAGCTGTGTCTTGTTGTCCTGCATAAATGGGCTTTAGTCTCTGTTCTACTGCCAATGACTGACATACAGAATGGGCCTCAAGCTTTGGCACTATTGAGATACCGTATATATATCTTAGATGAGGCCATGGTGTGAGCCTTCTTTTTATTTCATGACTAAACATTCACTAAAGACAGGTTACAGAAGCCCTTCACAGCTGCATTGCAAATATGCCTCTCTGCTTTCTCCAAGCATTTGCATTACAATTTAATTGTGTGTTATAAATTACCTTGCACCCTTACAGAATCCTCTGTGTAGTCCTAGGGTTTGAGCTTTGGTTTAGATGCATTTAAAAAACAACAACGTGTGACTTGTCTGTGCTGCTCACTCCTCAGTTCTTGGCCCTCACCAGTGATGTCAGCTCACCAGGTTGTGACCTCTGTGAAGGAGCAGTAAGGAGGAGCTGTACAGGAGCACAAAGGTGGGGACCAGGAGCTGAGGAATGAGCAGCACAGACAGGTCAAATGTTTTTTTAAATGCATCCAAACAAAGCCCAACCCCTAGGTCTACACAGAGAATTCTGTCAGGGTGCAAGGTAAGTTACAACACACAATTATATTGTAATGCAAATATTCAGAGAAAGCAGGAAGGCATATTTGCAATGTAGGTGTGATGGGCTTCTGTAACATGTCTTTAGTGAAAATGAAGTCCTAGTGACAGGTTCTCTTTAATAACCTCTTTGATGATTTGAAGTGACTCAAAAAATTATACTTGGATCAAAATATGAAACTTATTGTTTATTGCTGCACTACAGTCAGATCATAGACTGTCATGCTTCAAGTAAATGTTTATAAGAGCTCTAATGTTACATTAAAAACTCACACTGTAGCTCTCAAATACTTGTCATACCAATTGTACAGTGTGACTCGGCAACGTTTTCCAAAGCTTTCCACAGCTTTGACATGTATTTAACAGAGATCTATGCTGGCATTGTGTTGCACACGATCGAATTCTGGCACAGCTGCGCTGGCTTCCATGACACAGAAATTAGGGGGCGTGCTGTCGAACTGAGTGCGGGATTTAACTTTCAAATTGTGTCGCAGGACAATGCACTTACATGCACCACAAAAAAGAAGGTGAACTTTATTGGACAGGTAAGTAAATGTGCCCCAATATGTCTCGGTGGCCAATATTCAGAGTTAAAATAGTTTGATTATACATACCCATTAAAATTTTACTTATTTTTAAATAGTGACAAAATAGTGAGCATTATATAAATAACTACAAAAGTTCTACTCATACAGTGAGTAAATGAACCAGAGTTTGTGTTGCATTACATTGGCTAGATGATATAAAGTCACAAAACTAAAGTTAACCATACTACAATATAAAAACAATAAATACAAACATTCATATCTTCAAATGAAGAGCCAAAATGGTGAACATTATATAAATACGGTAGTTAAAAGTTCTACCCATACGGTAATGGTACAGCTATAATTCAGTTTGCCACAACTTTCTCCCCATATCTCATCTTTCTTTATTCTTTTATTGTTGTTTGTTACATTTTATAAAAATGTTTTAATAAAATGTTAGTTGAAAAAAATAAGCTCTTGAGCATCTTAATGTGCCATGCCATATTTTCCTTTTGGCATCACGCTTTATAATTGAGACTTGCCTATTTTGGAGCATTGCTCTTGAGGTAACCATACACATGGCTTTATAGATGGATGACTAAATTAGGCAGGCATTTGCTATGATTCTCCGTACAAAATATAGCCAGAAATCTGTCTCCACCTGGGGATGATATGGACCAGTATGGTAAGTGTGCACTGTTTGTGGTTGAGAAATACATAAGCTACACACTAAACACAATTTACTTTGGTTTCAATTAGCAGAACTCCACCTTCAGCCTCAATTCCTGCCATCAGCATCTATGGGCTTTCTGTTCTTTGCTGATAACCAATTCTTTCATTTTTTATCTCTGATTTCTTGTAAATGCATTCTGTTAAATGTACCACAAAACAATGTGCAAAATGTTCTCTAATGGGGTCAACAAGATATCTAGTCACAGTGATGGTAAATTTAATTACTAAAGCTGTACGGGTATTGGATAACTTAGGCCGGTTCCACACTTGCGAGTGTGATGCGATAAACTAGCGTCACACTCGCAATACATGCTGCCCGGATCGCGCGGACCAAACACTGCACACCGGGAGTGAACTGACATGCTGAGTTCAGTTCCTGTTTGCAGCGTTCGGGTCGTGCGATCTGGGCAGCATGTATTGCGAGTGTGATGGGAGTTCATCACACTCGCAAGTGTGGAACCGGCCTTAGCCCTGTAAGCAATTATGGCATCACTCATAGGCTTTATGCACTTTTTATGCAGTTTTTTATGCCTTTTGTTTTGGTTTTTTTGCGTCTTTACTGAGCTTTTTTTCTCGCATTTTTGTTTAACTATAAAGAAGTCTATAAAAAGAATTTTTTTCATGCTTCCCAGTACACGGCATGGAATGATAAATACCATCACTATGAAGTGCAATTTGTTACGCAGAAAACAAGCCCAAACAGAGCTCTTAACATGGAAAAGTTACACATTTTTGAAGGTGGGGAGTGAAAAATGAAAAAGGGACACGTCCCTAAGGGGTTAAAGGTGCTCCTATACGTCAATAGCGCTCCCTAATACCTAGATTGTAAATGTGCTTCTGTCAGCAAATAGCATACATTAAAGGAAATTTACCATTTGTTTTTATGCATTGTAAACCAAACATACCTTAAGAATGCTGTAGCTGCACTGATGCAGAAACATATCATTTTTAATCCCTGATCCGTGTGGTCTTGCTCAAAAAACAATTATAAAATTCAGGACCTTGGGAAAGCTGGGTGCATACTGGCTAACACATTACACAGAGCTTCCTGAACTGTCCAGACAGGACTATTCAACCTGAACTGGATGACACATACATAGCACCTTTTTTCTGTCTTGTCGGACAAATTGCAGCTGTGACACAAAACTGTCGCAGACACTTTATAAATACATGCACAAGCAGTTTGCACATTTTTTCCTGTGCAAAGTCCAACAGAAAACTGGTGCAAACACTTTAAAAAATGTGGGCCATGGTTCCTTCTTTGCATTCTTCACTCAATCAGCCAGCAATTTTTAACAGGGCAATGCCCCCTATCACATACGAAAACAGGCAAAGCAGTTTCTTGAAACAAAAAAAGTTGAAACATTTAAATGGCCTGATCTAACCCCAATAGAAAACCTCTAGAAAATCCTTGGTGACAAAGTTATGGTCAAAAAACCCACAACAGTCACACACCTATGGAAGAGACTAAAAAAGAATGGACCAAACTCATACCAGTGTGAGAGACTAGTCATGTCCTGTGGCCTTAGATGTGATGAAGTCATTCATAGAAAAGGCCTGTACACATCCTCTTGATTGCTGACTGGTGTAACCTAGAAAATGTAATTTTAATCTTTCTCTTGCTGTTCTCCAATTATAATAATCACACATTTTTTGCCAAAATAAAGGTTTTATGTTGATATAATCTTTTGTCATTTCGTAAACTGCTGCTATGGTGACATGGTGTACATTATTTTTTTAGTGATCATTAATTTTTTAGTGATCATGTAATTGATCTGACATTTTGATCACATTCTATTAAAATATTCATGGGTGGAAATAAGGGGGTAAATTTGGGACATTTGGGCGATATTTTTTGTACAGTGTTTATGACATAGGATAAATTTTCTTTTATTTTGAAAGATCAGGCATTTTGGGATGTGGGGATACCAGGGGTAGTGGACCCACTGGACCACTGCAGACGATGACGTAAGCCGACACCTGGGACTGGAGTCTCGGTGCCACCTCTACTCCTTCAGTGTCAGTACAAATTTTGAAGTCTGAAGACTGTCAAGTCTCAGTTCTTCAGACACTTACCAGTACAAGAATAGTGGAGTTGCAGGTGTATTGACAGCTAGTGGTCAGTTAAGGATCGTTGGTATGTACATAACTCATGGGTCAGCCAGCTTCAGCCATGCTGTGGTCTGGGACCTGCAACGTGACCCATGCTCTGCACTGTGGCATTTAGAGGTCAACCTGGAGCATCCAATGTCCGCCATGCTCTGGGGCTTGTCCCTCCTCCCATACCTCTTCCATCACCCATCACTGAATCCCCCTTCTTCTACCCCCTCTATACATGGTGGAGACACCCCCCTCCTACTCTGGCAGTATCTACGAGTGATTTGGCAGCAATATTACACTTACATGTTGCTACTAAAGGGCTGTAACTTCAATTTCTTCCTACAGTTACTTATACAGATACAAGAACATCAGGGTCTGGTGGGAACTGGCATCTGGCTTCAGCCATGCTCTAGGGCAGTGTTGATGAACCTATGGCACGGTGCCAGAGGTGGCACTCAGCCCTCTCAGTGGGCACTCAGGCAGAGTTCGCCAGACAGGTATCCTCCTGCAGTCTCAGGATTCGACATGCTTAGCATTATTTTAATGGGGAGCATCCTGGTATACCTGAGACTACAGCAAGAGAGAGGTGGTGTTGACAGGGTCAGGTTATCATTGGAGCTCCTTCTGTGTGACCCCCCCCCCCCCTGAATCTTCCTGTTCAGGGGGCTGTCAAGGGAAGCTCCAGTTACAACCCAAATTCCCTCTCTTTCTGATAAAGATATTGGTGCTGGTGCCCATAGGCCCATCGAAAGCTAGGAGTAAGAAAATTGCAATAAGTTACTGCTTGAAATGCTGTTTTGGCACTTTGCAAAAAAATGCAGGTTTTAGGTTGCAGTTTGGGCACTGGACCTCTAAAAGGTTCGCAATCACAGCTCTGGGGCATCCAGTGTACGCCATGCTCTGGGGCATCCAGTGTCCGCCATACTTTGATCTGCAACATGTAGTATCAGCCTTACTCTGGCCTGGCACATGCAGTTAGCCATCATCTGGTTCATGGTGACTAGCAGTAGCCATGCTCCGAACTGTAGCAGGTGGTCTTAGCCATGCTCTGCTCTGTGGTGTGCAACGTCAACCATGCCCTGCACTGTGGCATCCATGGGTCAGCAATGCTCTGCACTGTGGAATCAAGCAAACTGTGGTTTGGGGAATCTAAAGTCATCCATGTTCTGGTCTGGAGCATTCGGTGTCACTCATGCTCCGCTCAGTGGCAACCAGTTTCACCCATGTTGTGGGCTGGAGCGTCCAGTGACAGACACATTCTGCCAACCCCCTCCTCTCCCTCCCATACCTCCTCTATACCTGCTTTCCTCTATCTATACCCCCTCAATCCATGGAAAAGATACTCTCCTCTGCTCCAGTAGTATGTTAGAGTGATTTGGAATTGACATTACATGTACACATTGGTGCTAATGTAGAGGTGGTACCTCCCTCCTTCAGTGTCAGTACAAAGTCTTGAAGACTCAAGACTGTGACTTCTGTTTCTTACCACACTTAACTGGAGGCCAGTTGAGGACCCTGGCTATATACTGAACACATATGGCGTCTAGATACAAACATGCTCTCATCTGGGGCATTCGGTTTCAGCCATGCTACAGTCCAGAGAAACTGGCATCAGCCATGCTCCACTCCATGGCATCTGGCATCAGCTATGCTCTGCTCCGTGGCATCCAGCGTCAGGCATGCTCTGCTCTGTGGCGTCCGACATTAGCCATGCTCTGCTCCGTGGTATCCGGTGTCAGCGATGCTCCACTAACCATGCTCTGACTTGTCCACTTCTCCCATTTCAATGCCTCCTCCATTACTGCTACTCTCTTCCCATACAAGCTCTATCCATGATGGTGTCAGGCTTCAGGGGTAGTGGACCACTGGACCACCACGGACGATGACGTAATCCAACAGTTGGGACCAAAGTCTAAGTGGCACTCGTTCGTCACCAGAGCCCGCTGCAAAGCGGGTTGGATTTGCTGTGGTGTGGTACCATCCGGTCGTTCCACAGGTTTGTCCACGGTGGCAGCCAAGATGAGGTACATAGTCAGAAGGCAAGTTCGTGGTCGGGTACAGGCAGGAGGTCAAGACAGGCAGAAAAGGTTCAGGATCAGAGGCAGAGCAGAAGATCATGGCTGGCAGCGGAGGAGCATAAACGGGAACAGGTCTGGGGGCACAAGGGGAGATCAATAGACAGATATGTGGCAAATAAGCAAGCTTTCTCTATAGCACAAAGATCCGGCAGGGATTGCGGGGAGAGGCCGGTTTTTATTGTAATCCAGGAAATGGCCAGCGCCAATCAGCGGTGCACTGGTCCTTTAAATCCATGAGTGCCGGCGCACCCTAGGGGACAAGTACACGCACGCTGGGAAGCAGGGATGGGAGCAGGAGCGTGGACGGGTAAGTGGCACAAGCATGGCGCCGGTGGGTAGCACGGGGCATGGGTGATGGCACGCTTAACGCAGGTCTCGGGAGCACCCGTGACCATGGAGACCCCTCCTCTGTTATAGCTGATGTCTGATGCTCTAGACCAAAGCATTGCTAAAGCCACAAACTCCAAACCAAGAATGGCAGGGTTGTAGGGGTATTGAAAGCTAGTGGCCAGTTGAGGACCCTTGGTACTTTCAGAACTAAGGGCCTCCAGATTCAAACATGCTTTCATTTGATGTGTATAGTTTCAGCCATGCTCCGCTCTGTGGCATCCGGCGTCACCCATGCTCTGCTCCACGGCATCTGGCGTCAGGCAAGCTTCGCTGTATTGCGTCCGGCATCAGCAACGGTCCACTCTGTGGTGTCCAGCGGCAGCCATGCTCTAACTTTACTGCTTCTTTCCAATGTCTCCTACATTACTTCTTGTCTCTTCCCATGATGAGACCCCAGCGCCATCTATGCTGCGCTCTGGAGCATCTGGTGTCCGTGATTCTCTGGTCTAGTGTGCCCAGTGTCAGCCTTGCTCTGGCCTGTACCCTCTGCCCCCTCACATACCTCCTCCATTACTTGGTATACTGAATATATATCAAACAATCTCTCTTTGTGGCGTCTTGGATCAGCCATGCTCTGCTCCGAGGCATCTCGCTTCAGCCATGCTCCGAGGCAACCAGCTTCAGCCATGCTCTGCTCCGAGGCAGCCAGCTTCAGCCATGCTCTGCGGCTTCAGGAAACTGCCATGCTCCACTTTGGATCAGCCACAACCATGTGCCCTTCTCTTTTTCCAATGTCTGCTCCATTACTGCTTCTTTCTTCCCATACCTGCTCTTTCCACGATGGAGACCTCCTACTCTGCCGTAATACAGAGCATGGCTGACACCAGATGCTCCAGACCAAAGCATTGCTGAAGCCACAAGCCCCAAACCAAGAGTGGCAGGGTGGCAGGGGTATTGAAATCTGGTGGCCAGTTAAGAACCCTTTGTACTTTCATAACTGAGGTCCTCCATATTTAAACATGCTTTCATCTGGAGTGTACGGATTCAGCAATGCTCTGGTCTGGAGAATCTGGCGACAGCCATGCTTTCGTCTGTCCTCTGCTCCCCCTCCCGTACTTCCCCCATCACTGACTCCCATTTCCCATAACCCCTCTATCTATGGTGGAGACCTCCTCCTCTGTTCCAGCAGTATGTAACAGTGATCTGTAACTGATATCACACTTCTTGCTACTAATGTAGAGGTGACACTGCCCTCATTCAGTGTCACCTGTTCAGTCACCTGTTCAGTCTGAAGACTATGATTTCCGTTTCTTCCCATTCTTCCCACAACAAGAATGGCAGGGACACAGGGGTAGTGAAAGCTGGTGGAAAACTGGTAGCCAGTAGAGACCCATAGTATATACAGAACTGATTGGGCATCCAAAGTCAGCCATGTCCTCATCTGAGGTGCCACTGTCGGCCATACTCTCGTTTGGGGTGTGGTGGCATTAGCCATGGTCTGACTTGGGGCATGCGGAGTCAGCCATAATCTGATTTGGGGCGTCCAGCATCGGTCATGATCAATAATGGAGAGAATTATTATAGGAATATTGTAATGCCGACAGAAAAGCAATTATTGAAACCACTTGTAAAATATACAGTGCAGACACATTACATAGAAATTTACAAGGATTATACAGAGTGTGGGAGATTTGGCCCAGTAGAGACCGTGGTAGCGGGGTGCTGTGATGCAGTTCACGACAGTGACACCAAAGTACAGTCCAAAACAGGTCTAGCCTGTGTTTATTTCAGCAGGAACAAAATAAAACAGCCTTCACATTCGGGCATAAAAAACAAAATAATATCCTACCCGTCACAATGTGTTTAAAACAAACACATGTGTTAACCTTGCATGTGACGATTAAAATCAAGTTGCGTTGTTTTAAACTCAAAACACAGGTGTTAACACTGTTTAACTTAGAGCAATACTTCTCTAGCTATTGCAATTGCGTTTTTACAAAACGCATGCGCTTTGAACGCGACATGTGACGCACCCTACCTTCGAGATAAAGGTTAGGATCCTCCATAGTGCATAGAGAACATTGTCACCCTTGAAACGACTAGATAGAGAACTGGGAAAAAGCATATTGTTCCAAAAATGCCTGTGGACATGTCTAGTGTCACAACTATGTCCAATTTACAGCAGAAAGAAAACAGCAAACAAAAATCTTTTAAACAAGTTGACAAAATATCATATATATTATATTATATATATATATATAGTATATTTACTTGGGTGTTGTCGGACTTTCCAACGTGTATTCAAAGCTTTCGCATCAGCTTTGACATGTATTCTTTTAACAGATCAATCTATGCATGGCATTGCTGTTGCATATCAAAATAGCACGATCGATTCTAGGTCAACATGACTTGCGCTGGCTTCCTGTCACCACGAAATTAATGTGGTGTCTGTGGCTTGGTGCAGGACGGGTCGTGTGGGCTGTCGACCTGAGGGCGGGAGTAACGTTTCAAATGGTGTACGCAGGAAATGCCACTTACAGGCACCACAAAAAGAAGGTGAACTTTTGTTTTTTATTGGGACAGTTAGTAAATGTGCCCTCACTATTGCCTTCTGTGTGCTTATAGTCACCAGTATAAAATGGTTTTGAATTATTAACATACCCATTAAATAGTTTTCTTATATTTTTAAATAGTGACAAAATTAGTGACGCATTAATATTCAATGCTTTCAAAACGTTTTCAGACGCAGAGTCGACTGTTTAGTAAACGAACCAGAGTTTGTGTGTTGCATTACATTGGTGCGAATGAATATAACGTCACAAAACTCAGTTAACCATACTTACAATACAAACAAATAAATAACAACATTTCTATCTTCAAATGAAGACAAAATGGTGAACACTTATATAAAGACAGTAGTTAAAAGTTCTAAACCCATACAGTAATGGTATCAAAGCTAAATGCGGTTGGCACAACTTTCTCCCCATGATCGTCAGCTTTCTTTATTCTTTTATGTTCGTATTGTTACCTTTATAAAAACTTGTTTTACATAAAATGTTAGTTGAAATAAATAAGCTCTGAGCATCATAATGTGTGCCATGCATATTTTTTCACTTTTGGCACTCTACGCTTTAATAATTAAGACTTCCTATTTGAGGAGCCATTGCTCTTGAGTAGTAACCATACACATGGCTTATAATAGATGGATGACTAAATTAAGCTGCATTTGCTATTGACTCTCCGACAAAGATATAGCACAGAACATCTTGTCTCCACCTGGGATGATTGGACCAGTATGGTAAGTGTCACTGTTTGTGGTTGAAAATAACATAAGTCCTACCACACTAACAACAATTTCCGTTGGTTAATTAGCATACTCCCCCTTCAGCCCCAATTCCTGCCATCAGCATCTATGGGCCTTTCTGTTCTTTGCTGATAACCATTCTTTTCTTTCATTTTTTATCTCTGATTTCTTGTAAATGCATTCTGTTAAATGTACCACAAAACAATGTGCAACATGTTCTCTTAATGGGGTCAACAAGATATCTATGTCACAGTGTGGTAAATTTAATTACTAAAGCTGTACGGTATTGGATAACTAGGCCGGTTTCCACACTTCTTGCAGTGTGATGCATAAACTACGTCACACTCGCAATACATGCTCCCGGATCGCGCGACCAAACACTGCACACCGGGAGTGAACTGACATGCCTGAGTTTCAGTTCCTTTGCAGCGTTCGGCCGGGAAACCGGGCAGCATGTATTGCGATTGTGATGCGGGTGTTATCGCATCCCTCGCAAGTGTGTAACCGGCCTTAGCCCTGTAAGCAATTATGGCATCACCCATAGCTTTATAAGCACTTTTATGCAGTTTTTTATGGCTTTTGTTTGTGTTTTTTGCGTCTTTACTGAGCTTTTTTTTCTCGCATTTTTGTTTAACTATAAAGAAGTCTATAAAAAGAATTTTTTTCTGCTGCTTCCCAGTACACGGCATGGATGATATAATACCATCACTATGAAGTGCAATTTGTTACGCAGAAAAAACAAGCCCAAAAGAGCTCTTACTAAAAGTCAAAGTTACACATTTTGAAGGTGGGGAGTGAAAATGAAAAGGGCCAACCCCTAAGGGTGTTAAGGGTGCTCCCTAACGTCAATAAGCGCTCCCTAATACCTAGATTGTAATGTTCTTCCTGTCAGCAAATAGCATACATAAAGGAAATTTACCATTTGTTTTTTTACATCATTGTAAACCAAACTACCTTAAATATGCTGTAGCTACACTGATAGCAGAAACAATATCTTTTTAATCCCTGATCCTGGTGGTCTTGCTCAAAAAACATTATAAAATTCAGGACCTGTGGAAAGCTGGGTGCATACTGCTAACACCATTACACAGAGCTTCCTGAACTGTCCAAGCACAGGACTATTCAACCTGAACTGTGATGACACATACATAGCACCTTTTTTCTGTCTTGTCGGACAAATTGCAGCTGTTGCCAAAACTGCTTCGCAGACACTTTATAAATACATGCACACGCAGTTTTGCACATTTTTTCCTGTGCAAAGTCCAACAGAAACTGGTGCAAACACTTTAAAAAATGTGGGCCATGGTTCCTTCTTTGCATTCTCACTCATCAGTCCAGCATTTTAACAGGGCATGCCCCTATCACATACAAAACAGGCAAAGCAGTTTCTTGAACAAAAAAAGTTGAAACATTTAAATGGCCTGATCTAACCCCAATAAAACCTCTAGAAAATCCTTGTGTGACAAAGTTATGGTCAAAAAACCCACAACAGTCACACACCTATGGAAGAGACTAAAAAGAATGGACCAAACTCATACCAGTGTGAGAGACTAGTATGTCCTGTGGCCTTAGATGTGATGAAGTCATTCATAGAAAAGGCCTGTCACAATCCTCATTGATTCTGACTGGTGTAACCGAAAAATGTATTTTAATCTTTCCTTGCTGTTCTCCAATTATAATATCCACACATTTTTTGTGCCAAAATAAAGGTTTTATGTTGATATAATCTTTTTGTCATTTTGTAAACTGCTGCTGATGTGACATGGTGTACATTATTGTTTTAGTGATCATTAATTTTTTAGTGATCATGTAATTGATCTGACTTTGATCACATTCTATAAATATTCATGGGTGGATAATGGGGTAAATTTGGGACATTTGGGCATATTTTTTGTACAGTGTTTATGACATAGATAATTTTCTTTTATTTTGAAAGATCAGGCATTTTGGGATGTGGGATACCAGGGGTAGTGGACCCACTGGACCCACTGCAGACGATGACGTAAGCGACACCCTGGGACTGGAGTCTCGGTGCCACCTCTACTCCTTCAGTGTCATACAAATTTTGAAGTCTGAAGACTGTCAAGGTCTCAATTTCTTCAACACTTACCAGTAAAATAAAATAGTGGAGTTTCAGTGTGGTATTGACAGCTAGTTCATTAAGGATCGTTGTATGTCATACTCATGGTCACCAGCTTCAGCCATGCTGTGGTCTGGGACCGTGCAACGTACCCATGCTCTGCACTGTGGGCATTTAGAGGTCAACCTGGAGCATCCAATGTCCGCCATGCTCTGGGGGCTTGTCCCTCCTCCCATACCTCTTTCCATCACCCAGTCACTGAATCCCCCTGTCTTTCTAACCCCCTCTATACATGGTGAGACACCCCCCTCTCCTCGTCCTGGCACTAATCTACGAGTGATTTGGCAGCATATTTACACTTACATTTCTACTAAAGGGCTGTAACTCCAATTTCTTGTCCTACAGTTTACTTATACAGATACAAGAAACATCAGGGTCTGGTGGGGAACTGGCATCTGCTTCAGCCATGCTCTAGGGCATGTTGATGAACCTATGGCACGGTGCCAGAGGTGGCACTCAGCCCCTCAGTGGGCACTCAGGCAGAGTTCGCCAGACAGGTATCCTCCTGCAGTCTCAGTTAGACAGTGCTTAGCATTATTTTAATGGGGAGCATCCTGGTATACACTGAGACTACAGCAAGAGAGAGGTGGTGTTGACAGGGTCAGGTTATCATTGGAGGCTCCTTCTGTGTGACCCCCCCCCCCCTGAATCTTCCTGTTTCAGGGGGCTGTCAAGGGAACTCCAGTTACAACCCAATTCCCTCTCTCTTCTGATAAAGATATTGGTGCTGGTTGGCCCAAGGCCCATCGAAAGCTGAGTAAGGAAATTGCAATAAGTTACTGCTTGTGAATGCTGTTTTGGGCACTTTGCAAAAAATGCAGGTTTTAGGTTGCAGTTTGGGCACTGGACCTCTAAAGGTTCGCAATCACCGCTCTGGTGCATCCAGGTGTACGCCATGCTCTGGGTCATCCAGTGTCCCGCCATACTTTTCTGCAACATGTAGTACAGCCTTACTCTGGCCTGGCACATGCAGTTAGCCATCATCTGGTTCATGGTGACTAGCAGTAGCCATGCTCCGAACTGTACAGGTGGTCTTAGCCATGCTCTGCTCTGTGGTGTGTGCAACGTCACCATGCCCTGCACTGTTGGCATCCATGGGTCAGCAATGCTCTGCACTGTGGAATCAGCAAACTGTGGTTGGGGAATCTAAGTCCTATCTGATTTCTCGGTCTGGAGCTTCGGTGTCATCATGCTCCCGCTCAGTGGCAACCAGTTTCCACACCCTGTTTGGTGGGCTGGAGCGTCCAGTGACAGACACATTCTGCCAACCACCCTCCTCTTCCCTCCCATACCTCCTCTATACCTCTTTCTCTCTATCTATACCCCCTCAATCCATGGAAAAGATACTCTCCTCTGCTCCAGTGATATGTTAGAGTGATTGGAATTGGACATTCATGTACACATTGGTGCTAACTGTAGAGTGGTTACCTCCCTCCTTCAGTGTCAGTACAAGTCTTGAGACTCAAGACTGTGACTTCTGTTTTCTTACCACACTTAACGGGAGGCCATTGAGGACCCTGGCTATAATACTGAACACATATGGCGTCTAGATACCAACATGCTCTCATCTGGGGCATTCGTTTCACCATGCTACAGTCCAAGAAACGGCATCAGCCATGCTCCACTCCATGGCATCTGGCATCAGCTATGCTCTGCTCCGTGCATCCAGCTTCAGGCATGCTCTGCTCTGTGGCGTCCGACATTAGCCTGCTCTGCTCCTCCGTGGTATCCGGTGTCAGCGATGCTCCACTAACCATGCTCTGACTTGTCCACTTCTCCCATTCAATGCCTCCTCATTACTCGCTACTCTCTTCCTCCATACAAGCTCTATCCATGATGGTGTCAGGCTTCAGGGTAGTGGGACCCACTGGACCACCACGGACGTTACGTAATCCAACAGTTGGGACCAAAGTCTAAGTGGCACTCGTTCGTCACCAGAGCCCGCTGCAAAGCGGGTTGGATTGGCGTGGGTGTGTACCGCTCCGGTCGTCTGGTCCACAGTTTGTCCGGTGGCAGCCGATGAATGGTACATAGTCAGAAGCAAGTTCGTGGTCGGGGTACAGGCAGGAGGTCAAGACAGGCAGAAAGGTTCAGGATCAGGAGAGCAAAGATTGGCTGGCAGCGGAGGAGCATAAACGGAACGGGTCTGGGGCACAAGGAGATCAATAGACAATGTGGCAAATAAGCAAGCTTTCTCTATAGCACAAAGATCCGGGATTGCGGGGGACCGACGGTTTTTTGTAATCAGGAAATGGCCAGCGCCATCAGCGGTGCTCACTGGTCCTTTAAATCCATGAGTGCCGGCGCACCCTAGGGGACAGTAACGCAGCTCTGGGAAGCAAAGGGGATGTGACGCGAGGGAGCGTGGACGGTGTAAGGTGCGCGCAAAGCCAGAGGGCGCCGGTGGGAGCACGGGCACGCAGGGCATGGGTGATGGCACGCTTAACGCGAGTTCTCGGAGCAGCACCGTTCCATGGAACCCCTCCTCTGTTATAGCTGATGTCTGATCTCTAGACCAAAGCATTGCTAAAGCCACACAACTCCAACCCAAGAATGGCAGGGTTAGGGGTATTGAAAGCTAGTGGCCAGGTTGAGGACCCTTGGTACTTTCAGAACTAAGGGCCTCCAGATTCAAACATGCTTTCATTTGATGTGTATAGTTTCATTCGCCATCTCCCTCTTTGCATCCGGCGTCACCCATGCTCTGCTCCACGGCATCTGGCGTCAGCAAGCTTCGCTGTATTGCGTCCGGCATCACAACGGTCCACTCTGTGTTGTCCAGCGGCAGCATGCTCTAACTTTACTGCTTTCTTTCCAATGTCTCCTACATTACTCTTGTCTCTTCCCATGATGAACCCCAGCGCCATCTATGCTGCGCTCTGGAGCCAGTCTGGTTCCGTGTTCCTCTGGTCAGTGTGCCCGTGTTCCCTGCTCTGGCCTGTACCTCTGCCCTCCTCACTACCTCCTCCATTACTTGTGATACTAACTATGAAATATATCAAACATCTCTCTTTGTGGCGTCTTGGATCCAGCCATGCTCGTCTCCGAGGCATCTCGCTTCAGCCATGCTCCGAGGCAACCAGCTTCAGCCATGCTCTGCTCCGAGTCGCCATTCAGCCAGCCCTGCGGCTTCAGGAACTGCCATGCTCCACTTTGGATCAGCCACACCATGTGCCCTTCTCTTTTTCCAATGTCTGGCTCCATTACTGCTTCTTTCTCCCATACTTGCTCTTTCCACGATGGAGACCTCCTACTCTGTGCCGTAATACAGAGCATGGCTGACACCAGATGCTCCAACCAAAGCATTGCTGAAGCCACAAGGCCCCAAACCAAGAGTGGCAGGGTGGCAGGGGTATTGAAATCTGGTGGCCAGTTAGAACCCCGTTGTACTTTCAGAACTGAGGTCCTCCATATTTAAACATGCTTTCATCTGGAGTGACGGATTCAGCAATGCTCTGGTGGTCTGGAGAATCTGGCGACAGCCATGCTTTTCGTCTGTCCTCTGCCCCTCCCCCCCCGTACTTCCCCCATCACTGACCTCCCATTTCCCATAACCCCTCTATCTATGGTGGAGACCTCCTCCTCGGTTCGCAGTATTAACAGTGATCTGTAACTGATATCACACTTCTTGCTACATGTAGAGGTGACACTGCCCTCATTCAGTGTCCTGTTCAGTCACCTGTTCAGTCTGAAGACTATGATTTCCGTTTCTTCCCATTCTTCCCACAACAAGAATGGCAGGGACACAGGGGTATTGAAGCTGGTGGAAAACTGGTAGCCAGTCAGAGACCCATAGTATATACAAACTGATTGGGCATCCAAAGTCAGCCATGTCCTCATCTGAGGTGCCACTGTCGGCCATACTCTCGTTGGGGTGTGGTGGCATTAGCCATGGTCTGACTGGGGCATGCGGAGTCAGCCATAATCTGATTTGGGGCGTCCAGCATCGTCATGATCAATAATGGAGAGAATTATTATAGGATATTGTAATGCCGACAGAAAACATTATTGAAACCACTGTAAAATATACAGTGCAGACCATTACATAGAATTACAAGGATTATACAGAGTGTGGGAGATTTGGCCCAGTAGAGACCGTGTAGCGGGTGGCTGTGATGCGTTCACGACATTGACACCAAGTACAGTCCAAAACAGGTCTAGCCTGTGTTTATTTCAGCAGGAATCAAAATAAAACAGCCTTCACATTCAGGCATCAAACAAAATAATAGTACCTACCGCTCAGGGTATAAACTAAACAATGGTTCTCATGACTCACCACTAAAAAATCAAAACAATGTGGGCTAAAGACTAAATCCAGTGCCCAGCAGGTCGCGGCATTTGCTGTGTTGTGGCTCTCAACAGCCTCCTCCCGAGACCTGACAGGGGGGGAAAAAACGCGTGCGTGAGGGACTTGCTAGTAGGGAGGGGTTACATGCTCCTTATTAGGCGGCTGTATGTGCGGGACACTTCACGCCACACGACCTTTGTCCTCTAAGTGGACTAAGGATAGGCATGACGCAGTCCGGGAGCAACATCAACCTCAGCACTAAGGGGCCTGCATAGTAGCAAAACCTAGGGGAAACATACCGCCCATCCACAGTTAACCCCTTCAGTGTCTCACATACCCTCCCCCTCTGTTTGACCCTGTGGGGGCGAACACCTTTGGCCATCAGACAGTGGGTACGAGACAGGGCATCGGCATTCCCATGCAGCTTTCCTGCTCGATGTTCCACCGTGAACTTGAAATTCTGCAGCATTAGGAACCACCTTGTGACCCTGGCGTTCCTCTCTTTAGCCTGACTCATCCAGGTGAGGGGAGAGTGATCGGTCACTAGTGTAAACTGTCGCCCTATCAAGTAATACCTCAGGGATTCCAGAGCCCATTTTATCGCCAAGCACTCCCTCTCAACGATGCTATAGTTCTTCTCAGGGGGGAGTGAGCTTGCGGCTCAGGAATGTCACGGGATGCTCCTCACCCTCCACTACTTGGGACAGGACAGCCCCTAAGCCCACGTCAGAAGCGTCAGTCTGCACAATAAAGGTCTTGGTGAAGTTAGGGGTGATCAGTACCGGTCCCTCGCACAAAACCGTCTTAAGTCGCTAAAAACGCCCCCTCAGCCTCTTCACTCCACTTTACCATCACCGCCCTGCTACCCTTGGTCAGGTCTGTCAGGGGTGCCGCTATGGTAGCAAAATCGGGGATAAATCGGCGATAATAGCCCACTATGCCTAGGAGAGCCCTCACTTGCTTCTTGCTCATAGGTCGTGGCCACTGCTGGATCGCCTCCACTTTATTTACTTGGGGTTTGATGACACCTCGCCCAATACGGTACCCCAGGTAACGGGCCTCTTCCAGACCCAGTGCACATTTTTGGGGGTTCGCTGTCAACCCTGCTGCCCTCAGGGAGTCTACCACTGCTTGCACCTTGGCCAGGTGACTCTCCCAATCGGTACTATAAACTATGATGTCATCCAGGTAGGCCGAGGAATATCTCCGGTGAGGTTTTAGCACGAGATCCATTAACCTCTGGAATGTGGCGGGAGCCCCATGTAGCCCAAAGGGGGAGTACCACGTACTGAAAAAGCCTGTCAGGGGTAACAAAAGCGGTCTTCTCTTTGGCCCTGTCAGTAAGGGGTACCTGCCAATACCCTTTCGTCAGGTCAAGGGTGGAGAAGAACCTAGCCTGTCCAAGTCGTTCTATCAACTCGTCAACCCTGGGCATGGGATAAGAATCAAATTTGGACACCTCGTTCAACTTCATAAAATCATTGCAGAACCGTAGGGAACCATCAGGCTTGGGAATCAACACAATAGGACTCGACCAGTCACTTTTAGACTCCTCGATAACCCCCAGGTCTAACATCTGCCTGACTTCTTCGGATATGGCAAGCCGGCGCGCTTCAGGGACCCGGTAGGGTTTTTGGTGTACCCGGATGTGGGGTTCGGTTATGATGTCATGCTTGATGACTGAAGTACGTTCCGGTAACTTAGAGAACACATCCACATTTCGGAGCACAAACTCCTTCGCTTCCTGAATCTGGGCCCTGGAGAGGGACTCCGAGATCCGTACTTCAGGCACCTTGGCATCGGGTACACCTACCTCCGGTGTCCCCTTCTTGGGGACAGACGCTTTTTCTACTCCCACGGCCATCAGGGACTCTCTTTCCCTCCATGGCTTTAGGAGGTTCACGTGGTATATCTGTTCGGGTTTCCTCCTCCCCGGCTGAGATACCTTGTAGGTTACCTCCCCCACTTTCTCCATGACCTCATATGGTCCTTGCCATTTTGCCAAGAACTTGCTCTCAACGGTGGTCACCAGAACTAGCACTCTGTCGCCTGGGTTAAAGGTCCTGAGTCTGGCTGACCTATTGTAGACCCTAGACTGGGCCTCTTGTGCCCTTGCCATGTGCTCCTTTACAAGGGACATTACCGCCGCTATGCGGTCCTGCATAAGGGAGACGTGTTCTATCACACTACGGTGGGGGGTCCTCTCCTGTTCCCAGGTCTCCTTAGCTACATCCAACAGCCCACGTGGGGAACGGCCATATAACAGCTCAAAGGGTGAGAAACCCGTGGAGGACTGTGGAACTTCACGTATGGCAAACATCAAATAGGGCAACAAACAATCCCAGTCCTTCCCATCTTTGCTGACCACCCTCTTTAGCATCCCCTTCAAGGTCTTATTAAACCTCTCGACCAGGCCATCTGTCTGAGGATGATACACAGAGGTGCGGAGCTGTTTTACCTGCAGTAACTTACACATCTCCTTCATTACCCTAGACATGAATGGGGTACCCTGGTCAGTCAAGATTTCCTTGGGGAGGCCTGTGCGTGAGAACACCTGGAACAGCTCCCTAGCAATATTTTTGGAGGAGGTGTTCCTTAATGGAATCGCCTCGGGATACCGCGTAGCGTAGTCCAGGATAACCAGGATGTATTGGTGCCCCCTTGAGGATTTGACTATGGGGCCAACCAGATCCATGGCAATCCGCTCAAATGGCACCTCTATGATTGGTAGCGGGACCAAAGGACTCCTGAAGTGGGACACCGGGGCAGTAAGTTGACACTCAGGGCAGGAGCTACAATACCGGTTTACCTCCTCCCACACTCCGGGCCAGAAAAATCTCTGCAGGATCCTCTCTCGGGTCTTCTCAGCACCTAAGTGCCCTCCCAGCACATGTTTGTGTGCCAACTCTAGCACCAGCCTACGGTGAGATTGGGGTACTACAAGTTGCTCAACCTCCTCACCCCGTATCTGGTCGACCCTGTACAACAGTTCCCCAACAATCACCATTCGGGGGTATATTTTGTCAGCCCCTGGTATTTGGAGTACCCCATTTATCACCTTAACATTCTCCCGTGCTTTAAACAAGGTAGGGTCCTGTAGCTGTGCAGCCCCAAAATTTTCACGGGAAATCTCAAGGTCCGGCATGTCGGCCACCTCCTCGTGGCCCTCGACCTCACCAGCTAGGACCTCTAGGGGAGAGAATTCATCACATGGGGTCACCCCTACTGCTGGTGTGGGTACATTGGCCTCAAAGGGTTCAGGGGCCAAGGCCGGACACACGTGATGTCCATTATCTGCACCAGCACCTGCGGTGGGTCTTCGTCTCCAGAGGTCCCAAAACACCGGTAAGTCTCTGCCGATAATAGCCTCATGAAACAGGGTCCCCACCACCCCCACTTCATGGGTAATAGTACCACAAGGGGTATGTAGGTTGATGACAGCAGTGGGATATTCGCGAGTGTCCCCATGTATACACAACACTCCCACTTTCCGCCCACTGTATAGTCCAGGATCAACCAAAGTTCCCCGCACCAGGGTGACCAGACTCCCTGAGTCTAGCAAGGCTTCCACTGTGTGACCCCCGATTGTGACCATACACACTTGGGGTTCTGCATCCGTGATCGACTTGGCTGTCAGAACCGGCCGGGCAAACAGTGACACTCGCCGGGTTTGGTTGCAGTCCATTGGCTCCACTGACAGTGGACAGTTGGCAGCAATATGGCCCATTTCATGGCATCGCCAGCACTGGATACGGCTATGACCTCTGTCACGAGCCTCACTGGGTTTCTGGGAATCCACGCCCCCAATGAACTCCCTCCCAACCTGACATGTCTCCCCTTTTCCGCAGTAGCAGTCTTACCAGATGGTTTGGTGACCCTGTCACTGGCACTGCTTCGTGTGGGAGAGGTAAGTAGAAGGTCCTCCGTAGCCCGATACCTCTCTACTAGGGACACGAGCTCCTCAGCTTTTGTGGGTCCGGCCTGTCCAACCCACCGCTGGAGCCGAGAGGGCAGAGAACGGGTGAACTTGTCGAGGACCACTCTCTCTACCATTTGTGCTGGGGTGCAGTCCTCTGGTTGGAGCCACTTCCGGACAAGATGAATCAGGTCATGCATTTGGGAGCGTGGGGGTAATTTTTCTGAGTAAGCCCACTGGTGGACCTGGCTGGAGCGAACTTGAACGGTGACCCCAAGACGAGCCAGAATCTCCGCCTTTAGCTGGGGGTACTTACGGGCCTCTGCTTCACTCAGGTCGTAGTAAGCCTTCTGCGACTCGCCGGTCAGGAACGGTGCCAGGACATCTGCCCACTGCTCAGCCGGTAACTCCTCTCGCTCAGCTACTCGCTCGAACACAGTGAGATACGCCTCCACGTCGTCGGTCGTCGCCATTTTTTGTAAGGCCTTTTGTACTGCAGCCCGTGCGGAACGCTGGACAACCGGGTACCCTTGCAGACCAGTATGGGACCCCTCAGTAGTCGTCGCTTGTGGTGCTGCCATAACGCCAGAAAATTTTTCCATCATCAGCTGGAACATGGCTCGGGAATCTTCCTGTTGTTGCTGAAGCATGGCTTGCTGCTGGCGGGACCTCTCCTCCTGCTGCTGGAGCATGGCTTGCTGCAGCTGTCGATTAGCCCTGGCCTCCTCTTGCAGGTATTTAATAAAGTCCTCCATCTTGGCTTTATCCTGCACTTTATGCAATGTTGCAGGATGTAGCCAGCCTTTCAGGTGTGTGTCTTTTTGAACTGCCCGCAATCCGAAGCACCATATGTGGAAGATTTGGCCCAGTAGAGACCGTGGTAGCGGGGTGCTGTGATGCAGTGGCCTTGCATAGTAGCAAAACCTAGGGGAAACATACCGCCCATCCACAGTTAACCCCTTCAGTGTCTCACATACCCTCCCCCTCTGTTTGACCCTGTGGGGGCGAACACCTTTGGCCATCAGACAGTGGGTACGAGACAGGGCATCGGCATTCCCATGCAGCTTTCCTGCTCGATGTTCCACCGTGAACTTGAAATTCTGCAGCATTAGGAACCACCTTGTGACCCTGGCGTTCCTCTCTTTAGCCTGACTCATCCAGGTGAGGGGAGAGTGATCGGTCACTAGTGTAAACTGTCGCCCTATCAAGTAATACCTCAGGGATTCCAGAGCCCATTTTATCGCCAAGCACTCCCTCTCAACGATGCTATAGTTCTTCTCAGGGGGGAGTGAGCTTGCGGCTCAGGAATGTCACGGGATGCTCCTCACCCTCCACTACTTGGGACAGGACAGCCCCTAAGCCCACGTCAGAAGCGTCAGTCTGCACAATAAAGGTCTTGGTGAAGTTAGGGGTGATCAGTACCGGTCCCTCGCACAAAACCGTCTTAAGTCGCTAAAAACGCCCCCTCAGCCTCTTCACTCCACTTTACCATCACCGCCCTGCTACCCTTGGTCAGGTCTGTCAGGGGTGCCGCTATGGTAGCAAAATCGGGGATAAATCGGCGATAATAGCCCACTATGCCTAGGAGAGCCCTCACTTGCTTCTTGCTCATAGGTCGTGGCCACTGCTGGATCGCCTCCACTTTATTTACTTGGGGTTTGATGACACCTCGCCCAATACGGTACCCCAGGTAACGGGCCTCTTCCAGACCCAGTGCACATTTTTGGGGGTTCGCTGTCAACCCTGCTGCCCTCAGGGAGTCTACCACTGCTTGCACCTTGGCCAGGTGACTCTCCCAATCGGTACTATAAACTATGATGTCATCCAGGTAGGCCGAGGAATATCTCCGGTGAGGTTTTAGCACGAGATCCATTAACCTCTGGAATGTGGCGGGAGCCCCATGTAGCCCAAAGGGGGAGTACCACGTACTGAAAAAGCCTGTCAGGGGTAACAAAAGCGGTCTTCTCTTTGGCCCTGTCAGTAAGGGGTACCTGCCAATACCCTTTCGTCAGGTCAAGGGTGGAGAAGAACCTAGCCTGTCCAAGTCGTTCTATCAACTCGTCAACCCTGGGCATGGGATAAGAATCAAATTTGGACACCTCGTTCAACTTCATAAAATCATTGCAGAACCGTAGGGAACCATCAGGCTTGGGAATCAACACAATAGGACTCGACCAGTCACTTTTAGACTCCTCGATAACCCCCAGGTCTAACATCTGCCTGACTTCTTCGGATATGGCAAGCCGGCGCGCTTCAGGGACCCGGTAGGGTTTTTGGTGTACCCGGATGTGGGGTTCGGTTATGATGTCATGCTTGATGACTGAAGTACGTTCCGGTAACTTAGAGAACACATCCACATTTCGGAGCACAAACTCCTTCGCTTCCTGAATCTGGGCCCTGGAGAGGGACTCCGAGATCCGTACTTCAGGCACCTTGGCATCGGGTACACCTACCTCCGGTGTCCCCTTCTTGGGGACAGACGCTTTTTCTACTCCCACGGCCATCAGGGACTCTCTTTCCCTCCATGGCTTTAGGAGGTTCACGTGGTATATCTGTTCGGGTTTCCTCCTCCCCGGCTGAGATACCTTGTAGGTTACCTCCCCCACTTTCTCCATGACCTCATATGGTCCTTGCCATTTTGCCAAGAACTTGCTCTCAACGGTGGTCACCAGAACTAGCACTCTGTCGCCTGGGTTAAAGGTCCTGAGTCTGGCTGACCTATTGTAGACCCTAGACTGGGCCTCTTGTGCCCTTGCCATGTGCTCCTTTACAAGGGACATTACCGCCGCTATGCGGTCCTGCATAAGGGAGACGTGTTCTATCACACTACGGTGGGGGGTCCTCTCCTGTTCCCAGGTCTCCTTAGCTACATCCAACAGCCCACGTGGGGAACGGCCATATAACAGCTCAAAGGGTGAGAAACCCGTGGAGGACTGTGGAACTTCACGTATGGCAAACATCAAATAGGGCAACAAACAATCCCAGTCCTTCCCATCTTTGCTGACCACCCTCTTTAGCATCCCCTTCAAGGTCTTATTAAACCTCTCGACCAGGCCATCTGTCTGAGGATGATACACAGAGGTGCGGAGCTGTTTTACCTGCAGTAACTTACACATCTCCTTCATTACCCTAGACATGAATGGGGTACCCTGGTCAGTCAAGATTTCCTTGGGGAGGCCTGTGCGTGAGAACACCTGGAACAGCTCCCTAGCAATATTTTTGGAGGAGGTGTTCCTTAATGGAATCGCCTCGGGATACCGCGTAGCGTAGTCCAGGATAACCAGGATGTATTGGTGCCCCCTTGAGGATTTGACTATGGGGCCAACCAGATCCATGGCAATCCGCTCAAATGGCACCTCTATGATTGGTAGCGGGACCAAAGGACTCCTGAAGTGGGACACCGGGGCAGTAAGTTGACACTCAGGGCAGGAGCTACAATACCGGTTTACCTCCTCCCACACTCCGGGCCAGAAAAATCTCTGCAGGATCCTCTCTCGGGTCTTCTCAGCACCTAAGTGCCCTCCCAGCACATGTTTGTGTGCCAACTCTAGCACCAGCCTACGGTGAGATTGGGGTACTACAAGTTGCTCAACCTCCTCACCCCGTATCTGGTCGACCCTGTACAACAGTTCCCCAACAATCACCATTCGGGGGTATATTTTGTCAGCCCCTGGTATTTGGAGTACCCCATTTATCACCTTAACATTCTCCCGTGCTTTAAACAAGGTAGGGTCCTGTAGCTGTGCAGCCCCAAAATTTTCACGGGAAATCTCAAGGTCCGGCATGTCGGCCACCTCCTCGTGGCCCTCGACCTCACCAGCTAGGACCTCTAGGGGAGAGAATTCATCACATGGGGTCACCCCTACTGCTGGTGTGGGTACATTGGCCTCAAAGGGTTCAGGGGCCAAGGCCGGACACACGTGATGTCCATTATCTGCACCAGCACCTGCGGTGGGTCTTCGTCTCCAGAGGTCCCAAAACACCGGTAAGTCTCTGCCGATAATAGCCTCATGAAACAGGGTCCCCACCACCCCCACTTCATGGGTAATAGTACCACAAGGGGTATGTAGGTTGATGACAGCAGTGGGATATTCGCGAGTGTCCCCATGTATACACAACACTCCCACTTTCCGCCCACTGTATAGTCCAGGATCAACCAAAGTTCCCCGCACCAGGGTGACCAGACTCCCTGAGTCTAGCAAGGCTTCCACTGTGTGACCCCCGATTGTGACCATACACACTTGGGGTTCTGCATCCGTGATCGACTTGGCTGTCAGAACCGGCCGGGCAAACAGTGACACTCGCCGGGTTTGGTTGCAGTCCATTGGCTCCACTGACAGTGGACAGTTGGCAGCAATATGGCCCATTTCATGGCATCGCCAGCACTGGATACGGCTATGACCTCTGTCACGAGCCTCACTGGGTTTCTGGGAATCCACGCCCCCAATGAACTCCCTCCCAACCTGACATGTCTCCCCTTTTCCGCAGTAGCAGTCTTACCAGATGGTTTGGTGACCCTGTCACTGGCACTGCTTCGTGTGGGAGAGGTAAGTAGAAGGTCCTCCGTAGCCCGATACCTCTCTACTAGGGACACGAGCTCCTCAGCTTTTGTGGGTCCGGCCTGTCCAACCCACCGCTGGAGCCGAGAGGGCAGAGAACGGGTGAACTTGTCGAGGACCACTCTCTCTACCATTTGTGCTGGGGTGCAGTCCTCTGGTTGGAGCCACTTCCGGACAAGATGAATCAGGTCATGCATTTGGGAGCGTGGGGGTAATTTTTCTGAGTAAGCCCACTGGTGGACCTGGCTGGAGCGAACTTGAACGGTGACCCCAAGACGAGCCAGAATCTCCGCCTTTAGCTGGGGGTACTTACGGGCCTCTGCTTCACTCAGGTCGTAGTAAGCCTTCTGCGACTCGCCGGTCAGGAACGGTGCCAGGACATCTGCCCACTGCTCAGCCGGTAACTCCTCTCGCTCAGCTACTCGCTCGAACACAGTGAGATACGCCTCCACGTCGTCGGTCGTCGCCATTTTTTGTAAGGCCTTTTGTACTGCAGCCCGTGCGGAACGCTGGACAACCGGGTACCCTTGCAGACCAGTATGGGACCCCTCAGTAGTCGTCGCTTGTGGTGCTGCCATAACGCCAGAAAATTTTTCCATCATCAGCTGGAACATGGCTCGGGAATCTTCCTGTTGTTGCTGAAGCATGGCTTGCTGCTGGCGGGACCTCTCCTCCTGCTGCTGGAGCATGGCTTGCTGCAGCTGTCGATTAGCCCTGGCCTCCTCTTGCAGGTATTTAATAAAGTCCTCCATCTTGGCTTTATCCTGCACTTTATGCAATGTTGCAGGATGTAGCCAGCCTTTCAGGTGTGTGTCTTTTTGAACTGCCCGCAATCCGAAGCACCATATGTGGAAGATTTGGCCCAGTAGAGACCGTGGTAGCGGGGGCGTGAGCAGTTCACGACAGTGACACCAAAGTACAGTCCAAAACAGGTCTAGCCTGTGTTTATTTCAGCAGAATCAAATAAAACAGCCTTCACATTCAGGCATCAAAACAAAATAATATCCTACCGTCAGGGTACTAACTAAAATGGTTCTCTGACTCACCACTAAGAAATCACTTGGCTGCTTCAGGCACAGAGGTCAGTGCGTGTGCTCTCCAGCACTCCTTCCAGAGAGAGGACAACATTCTGAGCATGCTGAGCGGCTTTTATAGCCTGATTGGCTGTTCCACCACCTGTGTCCAGGTGCTGGACAACACAACTCAGCACTAAGGCCTTGCATAGTAGCAAAACCTAGGGGAAACATACCGCCCATCCACGGTTAACCCCTTCAGTGTCTCACAAGAGATAAATTATCATAAAGATATAAATATATACACATACATGTATATAAATATACATATAGTAACATGCACAGATTCATAACACATCAGACATACCGGTAGATATCTCATATGTGCTTCCTTGATAGGTCCATCTCCACCATCACTGCGGAGTAACTGACAGCTGAGGAGCTTTTTCTTATTTCAGATCCAGCAATCCTATTGGCTGAACCATGGTGAAATAAACAACTTAAGATTTAAAAGTAAATGACCCTGCTATAGTGGTGAAAGAATTATTTCCACCAAAAAGACATCGGGGGAGATACTGGGGCTCATTTACTAAGCGTCCCATCAGTGGAGCGCATTTTCGTCGGGTTTCCCGGCAATTTACGTTTTGCGTCGCATCACGCCGGGGATTGTGCAGCACACGGTCGGATTTTGGCACGTCGGCTTGTACGCGACAGAAGTTGACAGATTCGGACAACGCACAAGATTTAACATTTAGAATTGTGTCGCAAGACACGCACTTACAAGTACCGGGAAGAAGAAGAACTCTGGCGGACCTCGACAGGGAAGCTACGGATGCAGGAACTCAGACGCACGAGCTTCATGAATCGCGTCGGACTTCATCCGAATCGGACCATACGAATCGGGGATCGCGACTGGACCAGGTAAGTAAATTTGCCCCACTGTATATAAATATTGCGGGTTATAGTGTTCTAGTTACCCATGACAACCACTATGAGCTCAGCTTCCATTTTGTTCTTCTATGAAAAAATTTAGGTTCTGTGGTTCAGCATTAAAGGGTCTTATGCGTGTGGGGGTAGCAGATGTAATGGGGGTGATAACAAGTCCCATAAACTACGCAATTGCGAGATGTTCTGGACTCTAGGATGCCACGGGGTCTAAATGGTAAATCTGCCCCCATGTATCTATACTAAACTGACTCTAATTGATTTCGTTTACTATGAAGCACAGTATTCAGTTACATTATATGCTAGTTAGAATATATATATTAAATGCATGCGTTATCTGCTGAACTAGTACCTATGCATATACGTAGCGATGTTACCGTAAATCTATTGAACTTATGTCATATTTTTTATATATTCATGTACCTTTTGCACTGATGTATTATACCACAGTTTTGTGCATGTGATATTTTGTTTACGCTAGAAATGTCTCCACAGCTTGTGTGCGCTTACTTGCGCATGTGCTAATTATGTGTGTGTTGTTACACCTGTCTATTCCTCTTTTTCAAGCGGTTTGTTGGTAGTCACACAGAGATCATAACTAAGGACTAAACACTACAGTCCAAAACGCATATATCTGGTGGCTATAGTCATGCAAGATGTGACCTTGCGTTTTTAATACCATGAAATAAATTTACTGATTTTATGAAGACACTGCGAGTGCTGGAATATCTGTTTTTCTATTGTCTACAAGACTGTGTGAAGAGGCAAACATGGGTGGAGTTGACTGTGTGAGGGAGAAAACATGGGGCAGCTGACTATGTGAGGGGGCAAACATGGGGGAGCTGACTATGTGAGGGGGCAAACATGGGGGAGCTCACTGTGTGAGGGGGAAAACATGGGGAAGCTGACCCTGTGAGAGGGAAAACATCGGGGACCAGACTGTTTGGTGTGACAAACATGGGGCAGCATGATTCTGTGAGGGCACAATTATAGGGGAAGCTGACTGTGTAAGGGGCAAACATGGGGGCAGGGCAAAGATGGAAATGCTGACTGTGTGAGAGGCAAACATGTGGAAAGCTGACTGTGTGAAGGTGCAAACTTGGAGGGAGCTTACTGTGTGAACGAGCACGTGTGGGGGGAGCTGACTGCTAACTGTCCATGGGCAATCTACCTTCCAGGACCTTATGAGTATTCATATACTACTGTGAGGTCCTTGAATTGGTCATAGACAGTTAGGCTCATAAGACTCTCCATCTGTGCCCATTTTATGGGCAGGAATGGCATCTGATGAGGAACCAATATACTTTACTTTACATTTCAAAGCTGCATTGGGACTTATGGATGACAAACAGGACAATGAGCCCTCTAAAATGAGCCCCTCAAAATGTCACCGGAGAAGTGACCATTTACTGGTTTTCATTCCCTCCATACACTAAAGTGAGGGCGCAAAACAAGATTCAACATAGGTCCAGATCACAAGGAAGATAGAAAAATCAGCACAAAATCAGAGTAAAATGGGATAGTTAAAATTTCGAAACCCAAGGAAAACTAGAAATATCAGAAGTATAGAAGGGCTATGTTAGGAATATAACAAGCATGGAATGGAAATATATAAAGGTATTAAAAGAGGATCCGTCCCAGATGACTGGAGGAGAGGTCTGTCCATCATAGCTAGATAACTGTTGCTGGCCCAGAGATTAGCTACAGAGGAACTTGGTTTAGGGCAATCAGTCCCAATATATCCAGCAACAATAGCCACAGTTCACACATAGAAAAACATTGAGGAAAGTCAACGCCTCCTAAGCTACATTCTGTGAACAAAACACAATGCTGGCACAGATGTTACAGTGACACGTGGAGGCGCCAGCGTATGATAATTGACTTTAAGGCCTACAATGGCCATGTCTATAAGGGGGTAAACAGTCCTAATATATTATTCTGTTCAGAGGCAAAATTAAAATGAACATGATACGGCGAGAGAACTGAGGTTTAACTTATTATTTTATAATTTTAACAAATATTTGTACTTTTTTGAGGTTGATGGGAGTCAGCTTTGGAAAAAGGAAAATACAATGTATATAACCTCTTTTCCTTGCTTTAATGCACTTATACATACCTTTAGAACTGACCTATAGTATAGTTAGCTATATAAAGTAGGTGTCAAATAGCTGGCAAATCAAACTATTTACAAGTAATACAAAACTGATCTCCACATGGTCATGTCAAAAGTTACATCAAAGTGGCAGTGTGTAAAGAGCAGTCTTAGGAATAATTGCAGTTAGTTATTTTGTGAATGGCATATTTCAATATGTGCCAGCATGAAATTCAAGGATTGGAAGCAAAAGTTTCAAATTGTCAGACAAATAAGAAAAAAGTGCACTGTAATTGACATTTTAATAATTGTACTTATGGAAAAAAAAGCCAAAGTGTTAAACTGTGAGACATGACGTTCCTCAGAGGCAATAGGAATTTTACTTATGGAAAAGAAAAGTTAAAATCACCCCTATTTTGTCACAATTTGTGTCAAATGACAGAATGACAGAATAGTAGCATTCATTGTATTCTTAACTCGATCCTGTCCGCCCACTGTCGAAAGATGGTCGTGGGTCTCAATTCTGCAGCAAGATTTTTCAACTTTACTGTAGTTTCTCCTGTACCCATGCTAATAGCGAGAGCAGAACTGGGCCAACTGCTGTCAGACACAGCCAGACACCCAATGGAGAAGGCAGAATCGGTTTATGGAGGCACTGATACTATATTGGCTAGTGTGGGAGCACTGTCACTATATTGACTACTGTGGGTGTACTGTTACAATATTGGTTCCCATGAAGATCTTGTTGGCTACAGTCAGGATGCAGTTACTTTGCTGGCTTCTGTATGCCTTGTGAAAGTATTCGGCTCCCTTGAACTTTTCTACCGATTGCCAAATTTCAGCCTTTAAACATAAAGGGGCAGATTTATCAAGCAGTCTGAAAGTCAGAATATTTCCAGTTGCCCATGGCAACCAATCACAGCTCAGCTTTCATTTCACCAGTGCTCATGAATATTTTAAAGGGGAGCTGTGATTGGTTGCCATGGGCAATTGGAAATATTCTGACTTTCAGACTGCTTGATAAATCTGCCCCAAAGATATAAAATTGTACTTATTTGGTGAAGAATCAACAACAAGTGGGACACAATTTGGCCCCTTTACTTTCAGGGCAATAAACTCACTCCAGAAGTCCAGTGAGGATCTCTGAATGATCCAATGTTGTCCTAAATGACTGATGATGATAGATATAAATACACCCGTGTGCCTCCTTGTGCCCCCTCGCGCCAGCAGCAGGTGCACTTACCTCGGCACGCTCCAGCAACGGTCTCCTTGCTCCAGCGAGGGGGTCCCCGCCTCCTATGGTGCGTGCGCTGTCCGTCTGAGATTTAAATGGCCAGCACACCGCTAATTGCCGCTGGCCACCTGGCGGTCTATAAATGGCCAGATTTTTCCCTTGTAGGGCACAAGGGAAAAAGCTGGCCTCGTGCTTGAGAGAAAGCATTGACCCTATGCCCTGTGATTGCTGAATAAGGAAGGGAGAAGAAGGAGGCAAGAAGAAGGAGAGGAAGGGAGGGATGTGAGAAGCAAGAGAGGAAGGGAAAACAGAGAGTCTCCCGTCTGCCTCTATGTAACGCTGCCTTCTGTCAATCCCTACCTATCATAGTCCGATGCCTCTTGATGTATCTTGTTGCGAATTGTGCAGCGGCGTGCATGAAGCCGCACAGCATGACTAATATCAAGTCCCCCATTACTATTTCTTCCTTTGTCTTCACATGGGAGCAGAGATGCTGGGGAGAGGCAGCACATCTCATGACACGTAGCAGAGCTTAGTGTGGAATAGGGCATCTATGGTTCTCATGACTTGTGGATGTAGTAGAGCTGGTCTGTGCAATCGTCCGCTCTGATCCTCCTCATGTCTTTCTATTTGCCAGTTTTCTTGTACATGATTCACAATGCCTAGTGTAAGTAGCATATCAACCCTGTACCTGATAATTAACTACATTGTCCACCCCACCAGAACTAGATGCATAATTCACAGTAATGTGTCTTATTCGAGGCCTCCCGCACACCTACCCTTGGAATTAAATCCACTAACAGCAAGAGTGATATCCACCTAAAACCCCTTTAAACGTCACACTTCGCTTATCTGGCATTTTTTTAATGGGTATAGTTCCTTTAAATGAGGCTTTCTCTTGGAATTCTGGAAAATGCTGTGGATGTCGGGGGCAGGGATAGCAAAAACAGAGGACGCGCTTACCAGCAGCAAGTTGAAAGCTCCAGACATATTCAATTTTGTGCCTCAAAATACTGAAAGCTCCTTGGTCCTGAAACCGCTTAAAAAACTTTCGCCAATAGTGCCCTCCTTAGACCACGTATGCAAATTCCTCAGAAAACAGGACTTCACCTCCATTGTTATTTCCACGTCCAAGGAGGCCACCCATTGACTGAAGCTGGTCCTGTCACATTCGGAACTTCTGACCAGGCACTTCTGATCAAGACAAAAGTACTAGATCAGATGAGCAGTCCTGCTATTCCTTTTTTTGGTGCTGCCACTGGTCCTGCCTTTTGGTTTTCTACAACTTTGACAATCTCATACTTTAGATGCTGGACCTGCAGATCTACCCATTAGTAATAACAGTGGCCAGTCTCTCTTCCTTCAATTTCTGGGGTGTCCCATTCTCAATACTTGGGGTCCCAATTAGTTAGACTCTGAGTGCCTTCATACCTTCATCCCGAGAGCTGTGCTCCTGCACTCCCATAGTGCTGGATGAAGAGGCAGGATGCTCAACCTGCCATTTAACAAGTGAGAAGGCGACTCCCATTCTACAGACTGCTTAGTCTGATCCCTGCTGCCAGACCATCAGCTTGTAATCCCTATCCTCCTAACTAGTGATGAGCGGACCTGAACCGAGAGGTGTTGCTTGCTGGGCTGCAGACACCTGGTGGACACACTTACCCCATGCCATAACTAGTTGGTAGGGGCGTGAAGCTGACCGAGTTAAACGGAATGGCAGAACGGAGGACACCAAACCTAAATTTCTGACTTGTTTCATAGCAAGACAGAATTCAGTAGAAGCTTCTGAATTAAAAACTATTTAGAAAGGAAGGAACATAAAAGCCAAAGTAAGAGGCACTTTGGTCTGATAGGTACACTACAAATGTCCTTATACCTTACAACACTGTGTTTGTCTAACGAGACCTATCAGGGTAACGAAAACACTTTGCTTCTCACATCGCTAGTAAGAGGCGATTCTAGCCTCCCCTATGTTGATGACATGATAAATCCTCAGCTTTATCGAGTACTGAAGCCGGACACACTTACTACTACATTATTCCGAGTCGAAATCAGCTTACAAAACGGCCGTGCGATTCTGAGGTGGCAATCTGAAGCTCCCCTCCCTTCTCTCATCCCCAGCCCCACCACGGCTTTATACCATATGCAGACAGTGACCTGCAACTCGATGCTGTATCACTGTCTCCTCATGTATGCCAGACCACTGTAGCTTCATGACCGACAATTGGACTGCTACGTTCCGTTGTTTCCTACGTTCGGTATGTTCCGATAAAGATAGAGATAACTGGGAAGGCTAGGAGCTGCCTTACTTTTGAATGAGCAGCTTAAGTGTTTTTAAAATACCGTACGGTCCTGCTTCTAAAAGACATCTACCACCAGGTATGGAGGTTTGTAACCAAGGCACACTGATACGGGTTTGTGGTGCCCGCCTCTGTGCAGGATGCTTTCTTTTAGCTTCTTATGCCATGGGGTGTGTTTTTTTACAAAAAAGTTTAAAAAGTCATGCAAACGAGATCACTGGGGTTCTAACTCCAAGTGTTTCTTAGCCTGGAGCCCGAGGCCATTTGCATATATTTTAAGCCATTTTGTTTTGTAAGCACAAAGTCATAGGAGCTAAAAAGCAGACCCCCTGCAGGAGGGGGTACACACCAGTTATCAGTGTGCTTGCTTTTTTCTATCCATCCATCCTGTGTAGATGTTGGAACCCTTACAGATGGAACCTGTCCATGAGGATTTAGGAACACATACGGCCAGCTCATGTATAATAAGAATAGTACACAGATTACAATGAATCCTATAGTTTGGAGAAATATACATTTGAGCTCTATTCATATGAAGTGTTATGGGGCACGCAAAGCCAACCTGGGGTCCTCTACCCTGTAACAGATCATACATGGTTTCAATCAATTCCGCTGACACCACAGTGCTTTGAAATGATCACTTGGTCTATGGAGATCCATCAAGTGCTTTACACAAACATTTCACTGACACGCCTTGTTGTGTCTCCTACAATATACAAGAGCACGGGAACCTGTCTCATCCTGGAGTCAGTTTGAGGATTCAGTGATCAGGCTTCTACTTTTACAGGACGTGTGTATGGTTACTGCTAGGGCACACCACCGCACAGTGCCACGGGTCACACACTTAACCTCGGTTATAACGAAGTTCCAGTAAAACCACAGTTGTCCTCATAATCAAAGAAGGACCTTGAGGTTTCACAAGAAATGACACAAGGGACATTTTCACCACATCTCGCTTGTATCTGCCAGGAGATAAATCACATCCAGACTCCTGCAGTAGTAAGCGTCTGGGACAGATCAAAAGTCAGATATGGGTTCCTGTCTATGGGGACACCCTATAAACCCGTGCATGTGGAGGAATGCGGATACACACATAAACCTGAAGGGTTGATGGGGTGAGAGATGTATTTGCACAGCATGGCATCGCCGCATCATGGCAAGACCCATCACTACACGCACTGGCTATGCACAGCACAGGCCCCATGGTGTGGTTTCGGTACCTGTACAAATTACGGCCACTGTAATGCCCGCTTGAGGCGAGTTGGGCACTGCAGCTTGGCTCGCTGGAGTGCGTCCTGATCTCCCACACGTCTACGCGTGGCCATCCTCCACCGCCGCCATGCTGTCAACGCCGCAGTATCCACAGGACGGCGGGGAGGAGACGTGCGAAGGCAGCCACACTGCTTGGCTGCGCTTGCCGAGTCAACCGGCCGTCCTATGGAGATAACACGGGTGACCGTGCACTGACAACAGGAAGTGAACAGCTGCCCTCAGCACGACACTGCCAAGAAGTCTCTCGCCGATAGTTGGCGCTCACGTGGCGGAAGCTGCGTGGCCGTCTAGATAGCAGAGCCAGGTAGCCGGGTGTATGCTGCGGAGATGGGTCGGGCGGCTATCAAGCGATGACCTGTCCAGCACTGTAGCAAGGTTCATAGAGCGGATGAGCGGGCGATGCGGCCCAGAGCGGATTCAGAATGGTAGAGTTAATCTTGTGACTTGCTTCGTGCGCTCCTGGTTGTGGGTGGTCATCGTGTTAACTGCTTCACGGAAACGTACAAGAAAGTTGTGAATGGAGAAGTAGCTGAGCATTTGTGCAGTTTACATGGATGTCTATCTTTATACCCTCGTAATGCCATGAATCTAATCTGGTGGGTGGGCAGGGTCATTCCATGTCTGGTGGCGAGTTTTTACCAACACAGGACAAGAATAACGGAATAGCCTATGAATGTATATGTTTATTACATTCATTAGCTATTCCGTTTTTATTTGGTATCCACCCCCTCCCCTATTTATCATTTATAAAGCTCCCCTCCTATATACCGCAGCCTTTTTAAAGCCTAGCTTATTTATTTAGCATACCAATTTACCCCTAAAGTATTATAATCATTGATCTGAATATAGCCTCCAAATACCTAGCATGCCCCATTACCCCTTACAGTGCTCCTAAGCTGCCAATACTAAAATGAAAACTAGCTGGCCCTTCAGCCCAGGAGCAATCCATTGTTTTTTGACAGTTTGGACCTTCTTTTGGCTACCTCACATTGTGGGCGGAGAAGAGGGATAAAAACTATAAAACTTTTTTTCTAAACCACGTCGATTTGTCCCACCCACAAGCATAGTGTAATATCAACCATAAGGGCTCTCAAAATATAATGGCTGCTACATTTGGTTTCCACTTTTTATTCATCTCCCCAAACATATACTAATACTCTCTGTACTCTTACCCCACACTCTCCTCACATGTTGTGCCCCTGTCCTCCATCCTTCTCACATGGTGTGGTCCCTGTTCTCTCTCTTTCCCTTTTACCATGGCCTCCTGTCCCCACCCCCTCCACCATGGCCTCCTGTCCTCCATCCCTCCTCATACTGTGACTCCTGTCTTCCATCCCCTCATACGTCGCCCTCCTGTCCTCCATCCTCCTCATACTGTGCCTCCTGTCCTCCATCCCCCACACCATGGCATCCTTCCTCCATCCTCCTCATACTGTGGCTTCCTGTCTCCATCCCCCTCTCATACTGTAGCCTCCTGTCCTCCCATCCTCCTCATACTTTGGCCTCCTGTCCTCCATCCTCCTCATACTGTGACTTCCTGTCTCCATCCTTCTCATACTGTAGCCTCCTGTCTCCATCCCTCCTCATACTTTGGCCTCCGTCCTCCATCCTCCCTCATACTGGGACTTCCTGTCTTCCATGCTCCTCATACTGTAGGCTCCTGTACTCCCATCCTCCTCATTCCTGTAGCCTCCTGTCCTCCATCCATCCTCATACTGTAGCCCCTGTCCTCCATCCTCCTCAGTACTTTGGCCCTGTCCTCATCCTCCTACCTTAAACTGGCTTCCTGTCTCCTCCTCCTCTACTGTACGCTCCTGGCTCCATGCCTCTCATACTGTAGCTTCCTGTCTTCCACCTCCTCATACTGTAGCCTCCCTGTCTCCTCCTCATCCCATCTCTCCTCCCATACTGTGGCTTCCTGTCTTCCCATCCTCCTCCTACTTCTTCCGCCTCCTTAGCTTCCTCCTCCTCATACTGGCAGCCGTCCTTCCCCTCCTCCTCAACGTGACTCCGGTCTTCCCATCCCCTCATAATAGCTCCCAAGGACGCCTAGCTTCGTCATCCTCCTCATACTGCAGCCTCCTTCCTCCATCCCCTCATTAACTGTGACTCTTGTTCTCCATCCTGCCTCTACTGTAGCCTCCTCCTCCATCCTCCCATTACGCTTTGCCTCTCGTCTCCATCCTCCATCCTACGGGACTTCGCTCCATCCCTCCTCACTACTGTAGCCTCCTGTCCTCCATCCTCCTCATACTGTGGCGCCTCCTGTGCCTCCATCCGCCCATCTGTGGCCCTGCTTCCATCCTTCGCTACGTTGGCCTCTGTCCTCATCCCCCGACTGTGGCTTCCGTCTCCATCCTCCTATACTTTGGCCTCCGTCTCCATCTCCTCATACGTGGTCCCTGTCAGGGCCAGCTCCAAGTTTCAGTGGGCCCCTGGTGATAGAGCCTCAGTGGGCCCCTTAACAGTGAACTCAATTGCGCATGGCCTTACCCACCTGAGCTCAGACAAATAATATATTTGTTACATATGTGTACAAGGATGCCGTTGCTGTGGTAATTACATTTTTCTGATAAGGGGCGTAGCAACCAGAGGCTGGGCTCCTAGTAGACCATGAATGGCCCCCATTCCCTTAAAAACACATGCTTGTTTTTACACAATCATTTTTACACACATACAGTATATACACAAAATTACAACATACATACTGTGAGAAAGTAAGAGGTGTTGTGTGGGAAAACCGCTATCTGTCCTACAGACAGATAAAATGCAGTGGTTGGTTAAAGCCCCTGGATTTTGTCAGCAGTAACCCAGGGGTTAATGCAGACGATAGGTAAGCAGGAGAAGTCTGTCTGGTCTAGTTGGCCTAGCTAACATGGACAGATTGGTAATGTCCGTACTGGTGCCTGCTTATTATGGGTAGGGTAGGCTGGAAGATAGGACATCTACTCCACCCGGGCTCCTTGGTTTCCTGTCACCGCCACCAGGTGCGGGTTCACAAACGCTCTAGAGCAGGGGTCTCAAACTCAATTAACTTGGGGGCCGCTGGAGGTAGATTTCTGGTAAGATGGGTCCGCATCAACAGTTTTCCACACAAAGCGCTTACCAAAATACATTTTCAGATCTCAATGTCATGGTGTCCCCAGCCGCACGGAAAGCCCCAAGCATGGGAGACTGTTTTTTTCTCTATATACGCGTTCCGTGCACCGAGGGGTACCCAAGCCCTACCAACGCACTAAGCCCAGTCAGGCACATCCATCACCAATGCGTTCATCAGAGCGGCGACATCATCTTCTTCAAGTAACGGGAGGAGGGGATTAACCGGTTACCGGGCCCTTCCTGTTTTTTCATGTCCATGTCACCCCCACCCTTCAAATCCGATACCTTTTTTTTATTTTTACACGTAAGCTGTTGGATGGATTGTTTTCTGCGTAACAAATTGCACTTCATGTGATGGTATTAAATATTACATGCCATGTACTGGACGCGGGGAAAAAATTTCTCAAATGCAATGAAAATGCATTTGGCGCCATTTTCTTGTGGGCTGGATATTAGTCTTTCACTGAGCGCCCCAATGACATGTCTACTTTATTCTTTGGGTCGGTACGATTAAGGGATACCAAATTGTATAGGTTTATAATGTTTTCATACATTTACACAAAAATTAAAACCTCCTGTACAAAATTTTTTTTGATTTTGCCAACTTCTGGCGCTAATAACTTTTTCATACTTTGGTGTACGGATCTATGTGTGTGTATTTTTGAGGGAATCCGATAACTATGTTCAATGATACTATTTTTAGGACGGTACGTACTTTGTATATTCACTTTTTATAGATTTTTTTATATTTTTTCAAAATGGCCAAAAGTGCCATGTTCGACTTTGGGCGCGATATTTCCGTAACAGGGTTACACGCATTGAAAAAACGTCATCATCACATTTTGATAGATCGGGGCATTCGGACGCGTCGATTAGCCTGCATGATGTTGATGATTTTTATGTTTATTTATATTTATTTCAGTCTAGGGAAAGGGGGGTGATGGAAATTTTAGGTTTTTTTATTATCATTTTTTTTAAAAACTTTTATACAGTCCATTGTAATGAAGGGGTTAAAAACGAAATAGCCTCGGGTCTGGACGGAAGACCCACCTCGCTACCATGTGGACGTTCCTATGACGATGCTCTATGACGGATCGCTGCGCCGCTTACTCTTTTTGAGGTGCCGGCAGCTTTGCCGGCAGCCATCGCTGGTGAAAGCAGCAAAGACTTACTGGCTATGAGAGGGCTAGCCCTGAGCCCTCTCCATGCCAAAATATTGGCTCGTAGGGCTGCGATCGTTGAAACCCCTGTGCTAGAGCCTGATATATCTCGCAGGACAGACGCATCAGGTGAGGCACCACCCGAGACTGAAGGCTGGACGGTGTTTCACACATCAAAGGTAACTGAGTACCTGAGTGAAGTTGGCCCCCCACCTTGTTCAAAGCAAGCAAATTGGTTGTCAACGTTGTGCTACGTTGTGCTGGTTTTTGGTTGCAGCAGAAATTTTCGTTTGTGCCACTCATCGGCTATTCAGCAATCACAGGCATAGGGGTGTCGTATGTGTACTTTTTTCTTTTTTTACTGGATTAAGCATTAGGATCCTCTAAATTGTTTGTGCTGAGTTCTTGTCTCTCTCCAGCACGATGCCCACATCGTGCTTGAGAGAAAGCATTGACCCTATGCCCTGTGATTGCTGAATTCCTGTTGTGACCCCGGTTCTGTTCCCGACTTCGCTCCTGTGCTGCCTGACCTGACATCCACTACATCTTCGACTTTGATCCCATGCTGCCTGTCCTGACGTACTCCCTGAACCAGATTATGATTTTGCTCTGTGACTCTGTGCAACGTGGTTGTACCAGCAAGTGCAACCTGCTTTGCGGCAGCCTGTGGTGAAAACCATTACCACTTAGACTCTGCACCCAGGTGTTGGCTTACGTCATCCACTGATCCTGACAATCAGAGATGCAGACACAATTTTGCCACTGCTCTGGTCAAATGAAACTAAATTAAATTTTTTGGCACAAAAGCAACACAGCTCATCAGCCTGAACACACCATCCCAACTGTCAGGCTGCCTGGCACACGCTCTTGGCTAGCAGAATATCAGGAGGCACTCAGTTAACCTGAGTGAAGTTGGCCCCCCCACCTTGTTCAAATCAAACAAAATTGGTGTCAAACGTTTGTGCTGGTTTGTGCAGCTGAAATTTTTGTTTGTGCCGCTATCGTTTTTGAGATTTTAATGAATGTTTCCAGAGGTCATCAGAGGTCAACCAGCCCCCCCACGTTGCCCAAATCAAACAAAACTGGTGCCGAACAATTCTGCTACGTTTGTGCTGGTTTGTGCTGCGCACATTTTTGTTTGTGCTGCTTTTGTTTTGAATATATGAACAAAAAATTAATCGAACTGATAATATAGCAGGAACTTCCACTACCTGCCTGTGTTTGTACATGTTAAAATTTATATACAGTGGCAATTTCAGCTGTCAATGCGGGTCGGACTGCACCAAGGACTGAAAATCTGGTTCAAAAGTTTCTGTTCCCTACTATTTCACTATTGATATGAAAGGGTTTCAATTTTTTAGAGCTAATTTTTTTTGGTTTGGCCAATTATCGTTTGGTATTGAGATCATACATGACATACAGGCAGTCCCGTGTAAGAGTGTTTTTTTTTTTTTTTTTTTTTTTTTTTAAAGGAATGCACAAAAAGGTGCTCACCAAAGTACTGCATGGTCTATCTCCTCAGTGGGTGACACCTGCCTCACCATCGGCAGCGACATCGAGTACTTCTCTAGCCATCTACAAAAAGAGAAAACAGCAATGTCTACAACCCCACAATACTTGTACATTCATGCAACCAAGTTTTAGTAACTTTATTTTTGTTTTAGCTTTCCTTCTTAAAGTGCACAACAGAAATAATCCTGAATAACTTTTACATTCCTCATGTATGCCACATCCAGAGGAATCAGAATCATATAATGTATGCAATACAACTGTATTGCAGTATATATAGATTTTATTGCCTTCTATATTATTAACAGAAGGAGCCTCAGACAGACATTAATATAGGAAGCTAATGACAGCTATGGGACGGCTCCAGGCAGGTGTCCGCTGAGTAATACGCTGACACTCGCCACGTATGCGCGTGCTTGAACCATGACCCCTCTCCATATTCCCCTTCACATAAACTATGTTATATCACACAGATTATGTTGGATGGCTGGAACGGAGTTCAAAGCTGTAATTTTCAAGTTGAATTGGTATTAACATTTGCATTTAACATGCAGTAAAACAGCAACCACATGCCTTACCCTATATACACACGCTATTGCCTTCAATTTCTTCTGGAAAGCACTTTAATTTGGGAGGTTCCCTTCGACTTGCTCTGATAGCGACATTCCTAAATGACAAGATATGGGGGAATGTAGTAGTCTTTGCTCAATTTGCTAATCTTCACAAACTAAAATGAGCATATCCTTAACACAAAAGTTTCTCTATTACATACTGGAATGCTTTACATTACCTAAAGGGTGGATCTCTGCATAGTTCTGGTCTTTGTATGTAGCTTGTATTCTGGTCTCATTGGCATCTGCAAAAGAAGTACAAAGACAATATACAAATGGCTGTGGACAGACCTATAGGGGGGTGGCAGCAATTTTTAATGCAGAGGAGATTAAAAGCAGTCACACCAGCTTGTCAGCTAAACTCAGCTATGCACATTAAAGACTGTAAGCCAATGGGCAATTCGATTTTGGCAGGAATGGTTGGCTCACTAACTTCTTTTAAATTGAGCTCTCATTCCCCACTCCGACATAAGAATGCTAGGGCAAATTATTATGCTTCAATATGCCCATACTTTTGGGTTTCAAAGCAAAAAGAAGAATGGATTCCAAGTTTTCAACCCCTCAAGCAATGGTAGCTGGGCTTGCCCAGAACATCTTTACATATTTCAACGAGTAAAGTGGCATCCACCCCCACCTTGTTCAATCAAACAAATGTGTCAGAAGTTTGTGCTGGTTTATGCAGCAGCAATTTTTTCACCTTGTGCCGCTATATGTTTTTAAAGATAAAATAAAAGTTTCCAGAGGTCATAAGAGGTCAACCATTGCCAAATCAAACAACTGGTACAATCCATTGTTCTCAGTTTGTTGCTGCTCAAATTTTTGTTTGGTGCTGCTTTTTGGTTTTGAATATATTAACAAGAGTGTAAAGGTCAAAAGGTCTCGCCCCCCCCGCATTAACCGATCTACAAACTGTGTAAAACAAAAAAAATTTTTGTACTGCTATCATTTTTAATATATTATAATTTTTTCCAAGTCCGCGAGATTATTCCTTTCCAAAGTACAATTTGTTTGCTATCTCCCCCCTGGTGATCAAACCAGATAAGCGTCACTAGGTTTGTTTTTTTTTCACAGTTCATCCTAAACACCTAAACCTAGGTAAACACCTAAACTACCTTTAAAAATGTATAGCATCACAAATAAAATTTTGCTGCACAAACCATCGCAACCGTAGCACTAACGTGGGTTCTTGGTTGCCCCTTACAATTTTTGTTTAACTATTTAAAATAAAAACAGTACAACAACTTTGAGCACCTACAAAACCAGCACAATTGATTGGGACCAGTGTTCGTTTGAATTGGGGAATGTGGGGGGGGGGGGGGGCTGGTTGATGAAAATGTCAACATAACACAACATTTGACACCAATTTTGGTTGGGATTTCAACAAGGTGGTGGGAGGGTCAACTTCACTCAGGTAATCTTTTAAAATATATTGGCATTAACTATAAAGCTGATTTACAAGTAGTCTTAGTATTCAAAATAAATTTTATTCTCAATACAAAAATTTGTGTTCAAAATGAATTGAAATTGTATCTACCTGAGTAAGAACACTTAAAAAATGTGTAAGTGTTTCTACTTCAGGCGGCAATTTTTTGATTACAAGTAGTCTTAATTACCTGCAGAGAGCTGGTAAAGCTGGCTCTACAGTTTCCTGCTTGTGTGCAAATTTATTAAGCTTTTTTGTTAACATCCCTTTTTAAAATTTTATTTTCTATTCCCATCTATTTTTAAGTGGTTAGTACTGCTAAATAGTTCTGCACAACAAGGGAATTCGTGAATCATACAGAATATAATGCAAGGAGTTGCGGCCTTTGATCATCACCAGTGAGTTAAGTCAATGAACGGTAGAAAGAGTAGTCCTTCTGATGCAAGGGGGATTTGTCATGTGCTTTCCTTAAATCGAGAATCAGGCAAGGAACACATCTACAACCATCCAGCATGTAGCTTAGTTTTTTCTTCAGGAAATATTAAACATAGAAAAAAATTCTGCCAATGCACAGTTTTAAACTGTTCACCTTAATATACTATTAGGTCACCAATGAAACTTACTAAGGTTGGAGTGTGGCCTGTGCAAGTCTGAATATATATATGTACCCACCATAAAACCTTACTACGGTAGCTAATGGTGGTTCCCTTGAGTTTTTCCATGTGTTCATCGATAGCCTAGCCCAAGGCTTCCAGTGTTGTGTGTATCTCCTTCTCTGGTCCAGGGCGAGACCCCCCCTCACTTACTTTTTGCTCGTGATTCTCATCTCTGGAAGCCCTAAAGTCTTAATTAAAAGTACCATTCTGCCAAAGTGGTAAGCTTGCTAAATACACATTCCTGAAAAACATATAGCTAGTCTAATAGAGTTGATAATTTAAATTTCTGATCACCCTCCAAGTGATCCTATAACAGTTGGTACGTTCTGTTGTGCAGTGGCAGAATGTGGTTAGTATCAAGACTGTGAAAAATGTATTAATTCCAGGATTGTAGCTGGACTTGGTGGCATCTGTGTGGAGATCTCTTTACTGAGGCACACCCAGCCCCTCCCCCTATGAGAAACGTTGTAGTGGAATCCAGCAACTCTACAGACGCAATCGGGGGTAGTACAAATACAAGCTAAGTAAGTGGAAAATAACAACTCACACAAAGCTGTACTAGCTTTCTGGACGATTTGTGGTTGATTGCTTGTGTCAACACTCACATGGCCTTATGGGCGTGGGTAGGACCTAGCTCAATTCAATGCACCACATAGCAACTTTGTGACTACAGCTCGTGTATTGTCTGGTGGCTTCTGATAATAATGCGTCCCTACTATCAGGCCATTTTAAAAAATTTCAAGTGTTTGACCATCAACTGAAGGCTCATAACATTGACAAAGATTCCACTTAAATCTATACAAAAAATTTTTTTTTAGCATTGTGACAAAGAATCATTAGGGCATCGACACTATCATGTCCATTCGTTTAAGGGCCTGGTTCGCCCAGGCTCTCTATTTCATGCTGCCCCTTGGCAACACTATTTACAATCTCTTATTTCAACTGACACTGCAAGAGGTCTGTGGCCGACATTTGGTTTGCTAAATAACACTTTGCGGTACAGACTATATTGGAGAGTTGCCCAAATAGATATCTAGAATTTGTGTGTGTATACTGTATTATCTCAAGAATGTACCTGAAAAAACAATTGCTTATCTTGGCTTTTTTTGTGCAGCAATCTTGTGTAAAGGCCAGCTTCCCCTGAAAGCAGCTCCTAAAAGAGAAACGCTGACGTTAGTGATAAACACAACGTTCATTAGCGTTTATGAAAACGGCAACTCATCTACCTAAATGTACATGGAGCTCAGAATAAATGGATTATCCTCTGTCCACAGCTTTGATAGCCAGTAATGATCAGCGTCAACTACAGACGCCCTATCACGTCTTACTTGCTATGACATATTCATACAACTAATGAACGCTGGGTTTAACTACCTTGTATACTCGGTTAAATCTGGTTCAACCCTTCTTTCAGCCTCAAAGAATTGCTCTCCTCAGGTTCTCCATTATATTCATACTTTTAACCTTGTATCCTCCAAGGATGTCTTATGTGGAGACTAAGTGGGCGTGGCCTCCTTGGCTTGAAAATCCGAAGCTCCGCTCCCCAGGCTTTCTCTTCATGGCAGCAGTAATGCCATGTGACAGGTACATATTGCAGATCCCTTTAGCCTCCTCACCTGAGCAGACTGTTCACCAAAGCTATATCTTAAATCACAAGAATTATCATATCCCATGAGTCATGGGGTACAGTTGGCCAATTTAAGATGATAACGGCCTGTGATGATTTCACCTCTGGGCACATGACATTAGGAGGGCCATGCCCATTAACTCGCTCTATTTCCCTAGATAACTCTGATTTTATAGGGAATCTGAAGGGAAATATTTTATATAAAGAAAGGGGCCAGATAGTTACTAAGGCTCTATATGTGACGGTTCCTTTAATTGGGCAACAATATAGTCTTTTTTTATTAGACCAAGGCAGTTTCGCATATAGGCCCACAATCTGGCCACTACTTTAAGTTACCAGGAACGCAAGAGAAAAAGTAAGACAATATGAAAGATGAATGACGTTTCCCAGCTTGTGTCCGCTTTTATCTTTAATGTATCACTATTTTTATCTGCCTTGGAATCTCTCCCTGATATTAATGTGCTATGGATCTAATTGCGCCTGCAAGGAGCAGTAAATATCCACTACTCATGCGAGAAGTCCGCTTTAATGCTTTACGTGGCAATCTGAAACATTTCAATTTATGTGCCATCCCACCATACAGCAACTGTACTACAGTGCAGAAAGCATAGGCTTCCTATTTAATATGCTGAAATAATTACGGTAGTATTGCAGTATATTTTAATAAAAAGTATCAATCTCACTTGTTTCGGTTCCCACCCTGGGACAAAAAATGCAATAAAAAATAAATACATTTTAAAAAAAATTAATAAAAGTTCCACATACAGTGTGCCATACAGAAGTTTTTTCCAAACACATAATGGATCCTTATTCTCGGGAGAAATTGAAAAATCAACTTTGTGGGGGCTTTTTTTTGTCATTTAATAATTTTTTGACAGTTTCCCTTTTGACTAAAATTAATGTCCTGTCTAAAAAAATTACAGCTTGTAAAATACACTCATTTTGTTTTAAACCCTGTGAAAGATCAAAGGGGTTTAACACACTCAACAATTGAGGGGTATGTTTCTTAAATGGCATATTTTCTGAGTTTTAACTGTATTTAAGGCCTCCTTCCGTCATTAAGCTGAGCAGGTGCCCTCTAAATATGGGTTTTGCCGATTTTCATGAAATAATAATGAGTAAAATTGCACCCACAATTCTGACCTCCTAACAACCTAGAAAAGAGAGAGGATACATAAAAACCCACACCGACAATGTAGCAGACATTTGGGAAATGTAGTTATAAGGTTCCTGCGTGCAATGAAACTCTTTTTTTTAAAACAGAATTTTAGACCTTATGAAATGAATAATTTTTTTAGAACTTTTTTGCCAAATTTCAGTTTTTTTTCATAACACAAAAATATCAAAAATTTTCTATTAAATCTACCAAAATCCATCTGAATATGTTAAAGCGTTACCAATTATAACCTCCAATAATGACATCAGGCAAATTTAAAAAAAATAAATCAACATCAACCGGCCCTTGTTCCTAAAGCCCTAAATGGCTTAGAACTGAAGGGTCGTAAAAGGATTCTCGTGAAGACTGAGATTCTTAAATATGCTCATGAATTAGAGACTATGTTAACAAAAGTACAAAAGCATTTCACAACCTGTCCTATCAGCCCTCTTGCATACAATTTTGGTTGTGCGCTGGATCCAATCTGAGTAGGTAATTTGTGTGTTCATCTACCATCTCACCACAACCTCATCCTGATCATTCTCAGCTCTCTTTTCTCTGTGTGTCAGATACTATACTAAAAGGTTCAGAAATAAATAAAAGTGTAGATAACCCTGGACCCTGATTGATACTCATCAAATTGTCAGCAACAATAGCACTCAGAGAGGGGATCATGTATTCTGCTTAGAGAGGCCCTGCAAACGCTCTTGAATTTCATCACACTGATCACTGAGCTGGATAGGCTAAGTGGAAAAACATTGATAATAAGCATGTAAATGTAAACAGGGGCAACAAATTATTCTTATTGTGTTAAACATTCACTTTGGTGGGATTTCAATTTGAAAACTTTCTTTCATGAGAAAACCCCTTTTAACATAGCAAAAAATGAAGTGCTCACGGGATCATTCAAAAAAATAACTTATGAATTACTGTGGGTGAAATGTTTCAAGCTCATTTTGATCAAAAATAGCCACTATGTGTATAAATAACCTCTATGTCGCTTTGTCTGCGGTTAGCTCCGAACCCGCTGCATAAGTGACCGGAGCTCAGCTTCTCTGTACAGGCTTCTGTCACATGATCTAAAGCACTAGAGACAGACTGGAGGTCTACTGCACACCCAAGACAGGGGGCAATCAGAACTCGGCAGCATTAGGGGATAAGCTTTCTGCTTTGTTGCTCTGTCGGTGTTACTATCCCCGCCTGTGTCCTGCTATACCTGCTACATGGGTCATGAACAAGAGGTGGAGGGGCAGGGAAGCACAGCGATTGTGACGCTACTACTCTCCCTGCATCAGTCATCTACATCAGAAACACTGGAATGCACTATAATCGGTGATGTGTCCTAAGTTTGGTGTTTTTGGGGTAGTGTGGCCATTTGTGTATGTATTTATGTATCTGCTATCTACAGTGTACGATGTTTATTCACACCTATGAGTTTTATTTATATCTATCGTGAAAATATACTACTCCTCATCGGTGAAACATACTCCTTAAAAATGGTAAGAGGAGCATTTATTACTCTTCAAAGAAAACGTACTGCAACCTCTACATAAGGATTGTTCTCATGATAAGCACTAAGAAATCCCTGCTCTGTACATATGGAAACCATGTTACTATGCTGTTAGTCCAATGAATATGCAGTCTGCATTGGCCAAAAAGTCATTGAAAAAAAATCAAAATAAAATTAGCAAGAATGTGGAAGCAGGCAATAACTAAATTGGGTGACCAAAGTCAGGCGATTTACAGCCATTAGCTGCTAGAATCTAGGTACAAGCCTTCCCTTTCTAACAGCCCTGGGAACAATATGGACTAGTGAAATGAATGAAGGCTTCAAGAAGCAGCTCTGTACCCAGCCCAAGGAGGTACTTGTGTTCCTTCTATTTCAGGCAATAACCATTGTCAGTTCCATAAATTGTTTCAGCTTGCCATGGTCTGCACCTTCTACGTGCACGACGGCGTGTATGATAAATCTCCCCCTATAGCTAGGGTTTAAAGAAAGCTGAAGAAAAACAGTCATGATGAAGAATTCTCATCCTCGCCGTCTAGCAATGGCCCGGGTAGCATTCCGTAGTCCACACCTGCAAGTGTAAAGCCACGGCCCTCCCGAGAGCTATAGAAAGGCAAACTAAAAACTTCTCATGCTTACAAAGACTGATAATGTTAGCATTCACAGATAAAAGTGAGTGCTTTTTTGCCTCTTCTCTTCTATTGTATCTACTGGACCCCACGCACCTGGATTTCAGGTGCCATAAGCTGCGAGTGTCAGCTGTGTATTTATAGGCCGTACCCCCATAGAGACGAGGGCGCTGTCCCACGGTGCTTTGCAAACGCAGTCGGCAGACCAAACCACGCCCCCGGGCGGGCTCCGATCGCATCGGCGTTTGTCCATAGAAACATAGAGAAAACGCCGATGCGATCGCTCCGCCCCGGTGGGCATTTTTGGTCCTGCGTTGCAAACGCCCTGGGTACAGCGCCTCTCAGGGTGAAGAACCATAAACAGTTGGCATTTGTGTAGGCCATTTTAAAAGATCGTAAAAAACTGCATGCGTTTTTTGAAAACGCATGGCGTTGTTTTTGAAAACCATGCGTTTTTGACAGGTTGGACCATTATCTAATTCAAACTGGGCAAAAACGCATGCTTTTTTACGATCCCTGACACGCACAACTAAAAACGCCCAAAACGCCACGTGTGTCTTCACCCTCATGCTGACTGCGGCATGTAAGGGACATATGCTGTACTCCGATTTGGACACTCTGCCACCAACCGACACACCCCCCCTCATCAATTACCGAGGGGGTCTCTGGTCTGGTGTTCAGTATTTAGAACTGTTTCTTTTTTTGTGTTCCACTGGAAACATTTGACCATGGAAAAAAACGTTGCAAAAAAAAAAGTGTGAAAAGGCCAATTGAAAAGAATTTTTCAGTAATGCATCAGTGAAAAAAAACACTGAAACCAGGAAGAGAAAACCAATCTGTATGCGTCTATAAGCCAAAATGGGATCAGTGAGAAATCACTGACATGAAAAAAAAAAAAAAAAAAGTAAAATGTGAAAGAGCCTTAATTCCCACGAAGACAAGTTTCTTATTTGTACTCAGCATAACAAAATAACACATTCTCTAATTCACAGTTATTAACAAAAATGGCTGTATTTCATAAATCCAACCTGTCTACTCAGGTTCCTTATTCCAATTTAGGTTTCCCCTAGACACGCCCAGTAACTTCTCGACTTAGAGTTTGAGGTGGTGGCCACTTGGTTTTTATATGTGTGAAGATCGTGGACTGAGTTTCTGTCCGTAACCTCCCCCCCCCCCCTTGAAACAGAGTTCGAGACATGGGGCATATTTATCAGCCCTACTGCGCACCGCGCCAGTGGTCTGCAGAGTCCCTGATCTTTCGCAATGCTAGCCTTATTGCTAAGCTTTTATGCGATTAATATTTCCCCAATCGCGACCTTCAACGCCGTGGGGCGTGAAGGGGGGGTTGCGGCCGCGGATGGGTACATCCTAGGCCGTCCAGGGCGTTACTGTCCCCTACTCCTGTGCACAACGTCGCTGCATCCGGCGATACTTTCCAATACTGGAAACCCCCCCGTTTCCCCCGTCGGCTGCTCGGCGTAGTGGTGAGGTAAACGCTCTGCGCCTGCTGGCAAGCCCCAATACATCAATAGGCGATGCCTCTTGATGTATCGGGTTGTCGAATTATAGGTGCAGCGTGAGCGGGCATGGAAGCGCAGTCGATGCATAAATAGCCCCCATTGACTTGATTTCTGTCCTTCTATCACATGGTGACATAATATGCTGGGGGAAGGGAGGCAAGGCACATCTCAGTTGACGTAGCAAGCCTCGTTATCTGACAAGGGCATCTATTGGCTCTCATGGTTTGTGAGATGTAGTAGAAGCTGTTGTGCATCGGCAGCTCTGATCGGTCTCTCTCTTTCTATGTGGCGTGGTTTGTAACAATGTCAGAAGCCGAATTTAGTGCAATACACCTGTACCCTGATAATGTAACTACATTGTCACCTCACAGAACTAGATGCATAATACAGTAATGTGTCTTATTGAGGCCCCGCACACACCCTGGAATTATACACTAAACAGCATAGAGTGATATCACCTAAAACCCCTTTAAGCGTCCATCGCTTATCGTGCATTATTTTAATGGTAGATTCTCTTTAAATTAGTTTTCCTGGAATTCTGGAAAATGCTGTGGAGTGCGGGGCAGGGATAGCAAAGAAAAGAAGGACCACTTACCAGCCCCAAGTTGAGAAGCTCCAGTACTTCAATTTTGTGCCTCACAAATAACTGAGAGCTCCTTTGGTCACTGGAACCGCTTAAAGCTTCGCCAATGAGTAGCCTCCTTAGACACGGTATGCAAATTCCTCAGAAAACAGGACTTCACTCCATTTTATTTAGAATCTCCCATCCAAGTAGGCACCAATTGACCTGAAGCTGGTCCTTGTCACCTTTCGGAACGTTCGACAGGCCTTATACACTTCTGATCAAGACAAAAATACTAGATCAAGAGAGCAGGTCCTGCTAATTTCCTTTTTTTTTTTGGTGCTGCACTGGACCTGCCTCTGGTTTTCTACAATTTGACACTCTCATACTTTAGATGCTGGACCTGCAGATCTACCCATTAGTAATAACAGGGCCTCTCATTCTTCAGATTTCTGGGGGTCCCATTCTCAAGAGCGTTGGTGGTCCCATTAGTTAGACTCTGAGTGCCTTCATACCTTCATCCCGAGAGCTGTGCTCCTGCACTCCCCATATTGCTGGAATGCAGAGAAGGATGCTAACTTTGCATTTAACAGTGAGAATGCGACTCCCCATTCTACAGACTGCGTAGTCTGATCCCTGCTGCAGACATCAGCTTGTATCCCTATCCTCCTAACTAGTGATTACGGACACTTAACCGTAGAGGTGTGCTTGCTGGGCTGCAGACACCGGGTGGACACACTACCCCATGCCCATAACTAGTTGTAGTGTCGTAAGCTGACGAGTTAAAACGGAATGGCAGACGGAGGACCCCAAACCCAAATTCTGAACTTGTTTCCATACAAGACAGAATTCATCTAAGAACTTCTGAATTAAAACTCTATTTATAAAGGAAAGACCTTAACATAACATCAAAAGTATGCAGGCACTTTGGTCTGATAAGGTACCTATACAAAGTGCCTCTACACTTACACGCCTCTGGGTTTGTTAAACGAGGACCTCAGGTCACTAAATCTTTAGCTTCTTCATACGCTATCTAATCAGCGTTCTAGCCCCTCCCCGAGTTTTATGACATGATATTCCCTAGCTTTATTGAGAATACTGATAAGCTCGAACACTTCACTACTAATGTCTATCGTCAGATCTGCTTACAACGGTCCGGCGTATTCATGAGGGGGCGATCTGAAGTCTCCCTTCTCCCTTTCTCCCCCAGACCACCACTCTATACCATATGCCAGCATGACTGCCAAGCTCGATGCTGTATCACCGTCTCCCCATGATATGCCAGACCAGCCACTGTAGGCTAGGAACCGACAACTGGACCGCTACTTAGTCCGTTGTTTCCTACTTATCGGTAGTTCCGTAAAGATACGAGATACCTGGGAAGGGCTAGGAGCTGCTTTACTTTTTTGTAGGAGCAGCTTAAAGGACAACCTGTCATCAGGTCTGTCTGTCACTTGTCCTGTCACATAAACTCACCTGTTGGACATCTCACAAGGATCCATCCCAGCCTTTATCTAGTTTATTTTCATACATTATTCATTGTAAAACATCTATTTTTTATCATGTAATGAGGCTGGTTCACATGGTCATAGGCAGTGAATGTCACCCCTCCCCTCTCCTCCCCCTGCTCATTTCTGTGTGTAATGCGTTAGTAAAGCTTGGCTAGTGTGTGTGCTCATCCTTCCTGCTAATATAAGGTGAGAGCAGAGCATCAGCTTACACATGAATCTGACATGTTCTGCTGTAACATGGCTGCATGGAGCTGCTGTATCGCTCCTATCACACACAACAGGCTGCAGGGGGCGTGGCCACCAGCCCCAGTAAGCACATCATTATACAGCCTCACACCATTATACAGGCTGTCAGTCAGCACTGGGGGTTTGCTGTGCTTCCCACTCATGAATAGAGTGGACAGCTTTAATATTCTACGCTTCATTGGACATTTCACAGTCCATTTGCATACAGCCTTTAGGACTCCATTGCTTAGGTTTACAGGCAGGTAGAATGACAATGAAGTGATAGAGGCAATAATGCTCTCTAATGGCGTTTTTATGAAAATATATTAGGTTTAGGGGTTTTTTGCATGACGGGTTCTCTTTATGTTTTTAAATGACCTGACAGTCCCTCTTTAAAAGACATTCTACCACCAGGATAAGGTTTGTAAACCAAGCAAACTGAACATACTGGTGTGCCCCCTCGGGCGGATTGTTCTTTAGCTTCTTATGCCATGGTGTTTTTTTTTCTAAAAAAAAAAAAAAAGGCTTTAAAAGTCATGCAAACGAGATTCAGGGTTCTAAGCTCAGGTGTTTAATTGAGCCTGGAGCCCCTGAGGCTCTTTGCTTATATTTAAGCCATTTTTGTTTGTAAGCCACAAAGGCATAGGAAGCTTAACAAGATCAGATCCTGCAGTAGGGGGCACACACCAATATCTCAGTGTGCCTTGTTTTTCTATCCTCATCCTGGTGGTAATGTTCTTTAAAGTTGGGACCACTCTACAGGAACCTTCAGAGGATTTAGGAACACATACTGCCAGCAGCATGTTATAAAGAATAGTAACAGGATTACCATGACACTCCTATATTTTGGGAGAAATATACATTGAATTCTATTCAATCTTAATTTATGGGGCAGCAAAGCCAACCTGGGGTCCTCTACCCCTCTACGAAATCATAATATACGATGGTTTCAATCCGCTGACACCCAGGCTTGCATGATCTACTGGTCTATGGGCGATCCCAACAAGTGCTTACAACAACCTTTCACTACAGCCTTGTTTGTGTCCTCCTACAATATCAGAGACAGTGAACCTGTACTCATCCTATAGGTCAGTTTGAGTAGTTCAGGGGATCAGCGCTTCTACATTTTACAGACTTGTGTATGGTTTTACTGTCGGCAAACCACCGCACATGGCCACGGAGTCACCACTGAACTTGGTTCTAGAGTTCCAGTAAAACAAAGTGTCCTCTACATCAAAAGGAAGGATCCTGAGGTTTCACAAGAAATGAACACAAGGGCCATGTCACACATGTCTGCTGTGCAATCTGCAGGAGGATAAATCACATCCGACTCCCTGCATAGTACGCGTCATGGGACAGATCAAGTCAGATAGTGTTCCCTGTATCTGGGAACCCTATAAACCCTGTGCATAGAGGAAATGCGATCTACACATAACACCTGAAGGTGTGAATGGTGTTAGAGGATGTAATGTTGCGACAGCATGGGCAGCCCATCACATGCAGAGCCCATTCACTACAACGGGTCACTTGTCGTATGCACAGCAACAGGCCCCAGTGTGTGAGCGGTACCTGGGTGGCCGAAGTAACGAGCCTGAGCCCCAGCTTGAGGCGGTTGGGCCTGCAGCTTGGCCTCGCTTCGTGTGCAACGTGCTCTGTCCTCAACCACTCTACGGTGCTCCAGCGCACGCGCCGCCCATGCTTCCACGCCCCGGCCGTATCCAAGGACGGCGGGGAGTAAGACACTTGCAGAATTCAGACCTTCTGGCGCTGGCGCTCTAACCGGCCTGTCTATGGAGAACCCGGAAGTGACGTGCACTGACAAACAGGAAAGGAACGCTCCCTGCAGGCCGGACCGCTCCAAAGAGTCTCGCCGATATGTGGCGGCTCACGTGTGGCGGAGCTGCGTGGGCCGCTCTAGATACCCAAGCAGCCAGGTGCCTTGGGTGCATGCTGCGGAGATGGCGGGCTATCCGGCGAGACATGTCGCACAGCCGGTAGCGAAGTTTCTGACACTAGAGCGGCCGAGTGCCCCGGCGGGGATCCAGGAGGCCGATTCATAATGGGAGGAGTTATCTTGTGAGCTGGCTTTCGTGGCGCTCTGGTTGTGGTGTGGTCATCGTGGAACTGCTCCGAAACTTACAAGAATTGTGAATGAGACAAGTAGCTGAGCCATTTGTGTGCAGTTACAATGGATGTCTATCTTTAGTACCTTAGTAATGCATGAGTCTCATCTGGTGTGGTGGCAGGGTCATTCCATGTCTGTGCGAGTTTTACAACCAGTACAAGAATAACGAATAGCCTAATGAATTACATTAACCCCCCCCCCCAAATTTTAATTATATCCACCCCCTCCCCTAATTTATCATTTATAAAGCTGCCCTACCTATATACCGCAGCCTTAGTCTAAGCCGAGCTTATTTATTTTAAGCATTACGCAATTTCCCCCCTAAAGTATTTCATATCATTATATGATATATAGCCTTCCAAATACATAGGCATGCCCCCCATTACCCATATAACAGTGCCCCCATCTGCCAATACTAAAAGATGACAAGGATACCTCGTCCCAGCCGATCGCCACTCGCAGTAGCTGGCCCTTCATCCCGGAGCAATCCATTGTTTTCTACAGTTTGGACCTGCTTTTGGCATACCTCACAACTTTTGGCGCAGAAAAGGGATCATAACGTATAAACCTTTTTTTCTAAACCACGTCTGATTTGTCCCCCAACAAGCATAGTGTATATCAACCATAATGGCTTACATTTGGTTTTCCACTTTTATTCATCTCCCCAAACCTATACCTAATAACTATCTGCGTACGCTTACCCCCACCTCTCTCATCATGTTGTGCCCCTGTCCTCCATCCTTCTCACATGGGTGGTCCTGTTCTCTCTCTTCTCTCTCTTTCCCTTTTACACTGGCCTCCTGTCCTCCATCCTCCTCACAACACCTGTGGCCTCCTGTCCTCCATCCTCCTATACTGTTGAACTTCCTTCTTCCATCCTCTCATACTGTACTTTCCTGTCTTCCATCCTCCTCATACTGTACCCTCCTATCCTCCGCTCCGCCTCAATACTGTTACTTCCCTGTCTTCCATCCTCCTCATCTGTAGCCAGCCTCCTGTCCTCCTCCTTCCTCATACGTAGCCTCCTGTTTTCCATCCTCCTCTACTGCAGCCATCCTCTCCTCCATCCTCTCATACCTGTAGCCTCCGTCGTCCAGCCTCCTCATACTGTAGCCTCCTGTTCCCTCCACCGCCTCCTGCTGTAGAGGAAGAAATTGTTGATCACTCCGGCACCAGAACTCTTAAAAAGTTGTAAGTTTATTTTGTCCAAAAAAATTTTTTTCAATCCATAAAAACTCATTATTATTTGCAACATCCATTAACGCTATCACCCAACAGACTTTGTGAGAGGCAAAGCCTACTCGTTCCAGGTTTGTGTGCTAACACCCTTAATCATGGCTTTTCAAAGGAAAATAGGCTGTTGTCTAATACCGTTAACCGTGTGACGTAAATCACGTATTATCCGGATCTACAAATCAGCCCCTAAACGCTTTAGTAAAATACAATACATAAAAATAATGATAAAATACCCACTTTATGTTGTGTTAAAATACTGGCTGTAGCCTCCTTGTCTCCATCCCCTCATACTGTAGCTCCTGTCCTCCATCCTCCTCAGGCTGTAGCCTCCTGTCTTCCATCCTCCGCATACTGTAGCCTCCTGTCTTCCATCCTCCTCTACTGTAGCCTCCGTCCTCCATCCTCCTCATGCTGTAGCCTCCTGTCCTCCATCCTCCTCATCCTTTGGCCTCCTGCTTTCCTCCTCTTCCTCATACTGTGACTTCCTGTTCTTCCATCCTCCTCATACTGTATAGCCCTCCTGTCCTCCATCCTCCTCATACTGGTGGCTGCCTGTCTTCCATCCTCCTCTACTGTAGCCTCCTTCCTCCATCCCTCCTCATACTTGGCCTCCCTGCTCAAAATCCATCCTCCTCATACTGTGACTTCCTGTCTTCCATCCTCCTCATCCTGGCAGCCTCCTTTTTTCCATCCTCCGCATACACTTAGCCTCCTATCCTCCATCCTCCTCATACTGGTAGCCTCCTCTCCTCCATCCTCCTCATACGTTGGCCTCCTGTCCTCCATCCCTCATACTGTGACTTCCCTGTCTTCCATCCTCCTCATACGGTAGCTCCTTGTCCTCCATCCTCCCTCATCTTTGCTCCCTGTCCTCCATCCTCCTCATACTGTACTGTCCTGTCTTCCATCCTCCTCATACCGTAGCCTCCGTCCTCCATCCTACTCCTACTGTGACTTCCTTCTCCATCCTCCTCATACTGTAGGCCTCCTGTCCTCCATCCTCCTCATACTGTGACTTCCTGTCTTCCCTCCTCCTCATACTGTATCAAAACTTCCTCTCCTCCATCCTCCTCATACTGTAGCCGCCTGTCCTCCATCCTCCTCAGATACGTTGGCCTCCTGTCCTCCATCCTCCTCATCTGTGACTTTCCTGTCTTTCATCCTCCCCATACTTGTAATCCTCCTGTCCTCCATTCTCCTCATACTTTGGCCTCGTTGTCCCCGCATCCTCCTCCTAAACTGTACTTTTCCCTTCCTTCCATCCTCCTCATACTGCATTGCCTCCTGGTCCTCCATTCCTCGCATATTATTGTGGCTTCCTGTCTTCCATCCTCCTCATACTTTGTGGCCTCCTTCCCTCCCATCCCTCCTCCACACTGTGCTCCTTGTCTTCATCCTCCTCACTGCAGGCCTCCCCTGTCCTCCATCCTCCTCACTACTCAGCACTCCTCTCCTCCATCCTCCTCATACTGGCAGCCTTCCTGTCCTCCATCCCCTCCTCCTGCATAGACGGGGTGGACTTCCTGCTCTTCCATCGTCGTCCTCATCCTGTAGCCTCCTTTCCTCGCATCCTCCTCATAACTGTGGGCTTTTCCTGTCTTCCATCCTCCTCATTATTGGCTCCTGTCCTCCATCCTCCTCATACTGTGCTTCTTCCTGTCAGGGCCAGCTCCAATTCAGTCAGTGGGCCCTGGGTGATAGAGCCTCATGTGGGTCCCCTTAACAGAGTGAACTCAATTGCGGCATGTACTTAAACCACCTGAGCTCAGACAAAATCATATATTTGATACATAGGTAACAGGATCGTTGCTGATGTAATTACATTTTCTGATAAGGGGCGTCGCAGCGAGCGGCTGGGCTCCATAGCATACCATTAAGGGGCCCCCTACCCTTAAAAAACACATGCCTTGTTTTACAACACATCATTTTACACACATCACATTATATACACAAAATTACACATACATACTGTGAGAAGTAAGATGTTTTGTGTGGGAACCGCTATCTTTGTCCTACAGACAGAATAAAATGCAGGTGGTTCAATCCCTGGATTTTGTCTGCAGTACCCCACCCGGGTGGTTAAAGCCAGACATAAGTATAGCAGGAAATCGTCTTTCCTATGTCGGCCTAGATAACAATGGACACATTGGTTATGTCCGTACTGGCCTGCTTATTATGGAGTGGGGTAGGCTGGGAAGTAGGTGACATCTACTCCACCCGGGCTTTGGTTCCTGGGTCTTTCTGTACAGCCCAGTGCGGGTCACAGACCTGCTAAAGAGCAGGTCCCGCAAACCTCATTTACCTGGGGCCGTTGGAGGATAATTCTGGGTAAGCTGGCGCAATCACGTTTTCTCCACACAAATGCGCTTACAAAAATATCATACTCTTCCAGATTCAAAGATGTTCATGGCCGTCTCCCAGCGCAAGGAAAGCCCCCGAGCGGGGGACGTGTTTGTCTCTAATGAACCGCGTCTGTGCACCTAGGGGTCCCAGCTCCTACCCGCACTGAGCCAGTCAAGGGACACTCCATCCTCCCCCGTAGCCCCGTGTCCCCTCCCATCGCAGAAGATGAATCGCCCTAGCTCTGGACCCTGCACCAAGTGCGTTCCAGAGCGGCGACTTCATCTTCTTCAGTCCGGAGGGAAGGGATTACCGGTTAACGGGCCCTTTTCCTGTTTTTTCATAGTCCATTTTTCACTTCACCCCCACCTTCAAAATCTATAACTTTTTATTTTTACACGAAAGAGCTGTATGATGATGTTTTCTGCGTAACAAATTGCACTTCCTAGTGATGGTATTAAATATTACATGCCAGTACTCGTTTGTCAGTGATGGTTGGGGAGAAGAGAAAGACTCGGGCCAAGGATTGGATTCTGGAGAGAAAGTAAGTGAGATAGGGCGTTGAAGATAACAGACACTAACTCCTACGTGGAACGCCAGGTGAGCAAGGTAGAGTAAGGGATGAAAAGGATTGGAGACAACAGGCATCCACGCATATAACGGGACAAAAAATTCCAAATGCAATGAACAATGCCATTTTGCATTTTTCTTGTGGGCTTGGATATTATCGGTCCTTAACTGGAGCGCCCATAATTGACATGTCTACTTCTGTCTTTGGGGTCGGTACGATTAAGGGGATACCAAATTTGGTATAGGTTTTTATCTGTTTTCAACATTTACAAAAATAAAACCTCCTGATACAAAATTCATTTTTTTTATTTTGCTGCCAACTTCTTTGACGCTATAACTTTTTATACTTTGGTGTACGGAGCTGTGGGTAGTGTCATTTCCGTAACAGGGTTAAACGCATTGGAAAAAACGTCTCATATTTGATAGATAGGGCATTTTCGGACGCGTGATACCTGATGGTGTTTATGATTTTTACTGTTTATTTTATATTTATCTTTCAAGTCTAGGGAAAAAGGGCCCTCGGGGTGATTTGATTAATTTTTAGGTTTTTTTATTTATATTTTTTTTAAACTTTTTTCAGCACCATTGTAATGAAGGGGTTTTTTATTAAAACGAAATAGCTCCGGGGTCAAAGTCATAGATACGATACCATGGGGAAGGATCGCTTATGTAGGATGCTACTATGACGATGCGCCGCTAATCTTTTTGAGGCTGCCGGCAGCTTTTGCCGGCAGCCATCGCTGTTGGTGTGTGAGTATGTGGGAGCTCAGCAACGACTTACTGGCTATGGAGAGGGCTCCAGCCCGTGAGCCCTCTCCATGCAGCGCGAAGTTCCCGACACCGCGCCAGTTGAATCACCGGCGGGCGTGCTTTTCCCAGAGTGGGGGCCCGCAAAATATTGGCTACGCGGCCGCCGCGAGTTTAAGACCCCTGTGTAGAGCCTGATTAATCTGCAGACAGAAGCAGTAGGTGAGCACCACCTGAGAGCTGAAGGCTGGACCGTGTTACACACAGCAAGTGTAACTGAGACCTGAGGTGAAGTTGGCCCCCCCCACCTGTTCAATCAAGCAAAATTGGTGTCAACGTTTGTGGCTACGTTTGTGTTTGGTTTGTGCAGCAGAAATTTTTCGTTTGTAGCCGCTTATCATTTTCTAGATTTTAATGAAGTTCCAAGAGTCATCGAGGTTCAACCAGCCCCCCCACGCCCCAATTGCCCAAATGAAACAAAACTGGACACGAACATTCTGCTACGTTGCTATGTTTTTGTTTTCAATATATGTACAAAAATAAAGTTCAAAGTTAAGCAGCCCCCACATTAACCGATCAAACAAAAACTAGTGTCAAGCGTTCGTGCATGTTTGTGCTGGTGTTGTGGCAGCAAAAATTTTCATTTGTGCCTATCATTTTAATATAGTCCATACTTTTTGCAAAGGTCATTAGAGTTCATTTCTTCCACAAGACAATGTGTTTGCTAGCCCCCCTGTGTGATCAAATCAGGGAAGGTCACTAGGTTTGTTTTTTACCAGTTCATCCCTAAACACCTTGAACACCGTGAACGATACCTTAACAATATAGCGATCACAAACGAAAATTTTCGCTGCACAAACCAGCACAAACATAGCACTAACGTTTGACACCGTTTTGTTTGATTCGGGTAAGTGGGGGGGCTTTGCTGGAACTTTGGAACTAATCAAACAAAACTGGTGTCAAACGTTAGTGCTATGTTTGTGCTGGTTTGTGCAGCGAAAATTTTCGTTTGTGCCGCTATAATTTTTAAGGTATGTTCAGGTGTTCAAGGTGTTTAGGATGAACTGGTAAAAAACAAACCTAGTGACACTTCCCTGATTTGATCAACAGGGGGAGCTAGCAAACACATTGTACTTTGGAAGAAATGAACTCTAATGACCTTTGCAAAAAAGTATGACTATATTAAAAATGATAGCGGCACAAATGAAAATTTTTGCTGCACAAACCAGCACAAACATAGCACTAACGTTTGACACTAGTTTTGTTTGATTCGGTTAATGTGGGGGGGCTGCTTGAACTTTTGAACTTTAATGTTTTGGTAATATATTGAAAACAAAACAGTAGCAAACGTAGCAAATGTTCGTGTCCAGTTTGTTCATTTGGGCAATTGGGGCGTGGGGGGGGCTGGTTGACTCTCGATGACTCTTGGAACTTCATTAAAATCTAAGACAAATGATAAGCGGACAAACGAAAATTTCTGCTGCCACAAACCAAACAAAACGTAGCACACAAACGTTGGACCCAATTTTGCTGATTGAACAAGGTGGGGGGGGCCAACTTCACTCAGGTACTCAGTTACACTTTGCTGTGTTAACCGGTCCAGGTCCTTTACAGCTCTCAGGTGGTTGCCTCACCTACTGGCTTCTGTCTCTGCAGATTAATCGGTCTAGGCACAGGGTCTTAAACCTCGCGGCGGCCGCGAGCCAATATTTTGGGGGCCCCCACATCGGGAAAAGCACCGCCCGCCGTGTATTCACGGCGGCGGTCGGGTCGCGCTGCATGGAGAGGGCTCACGGGCTGAGCCCTCTCCATAGCCAGTAAGTCTTTGCTGCTTTCACAGCGATGGCTGCCGGCAAAGCTGCCGGCAGCCTCAAAAAGATAGCGGCGCATCCGTCATAGAGCATCTGTCATAGCGATCCGTCTCCATGGTAGCCTCGGGTCTTCAGAAGACCCGAGGCTATTTCGTTTTAACCCCTTCATTACAATGTGCTGATAAAAAAGTTTAAAAAAAAAATTATAATAAAAAAACCTAAAATTTCAAATCACCCCCCTTTCCCTAGAATTGAAATAAATATAAATAAACAGTAAAAATCATAAACACATCAGGTATCGACGCGTCCGAAAATGCCCTATCTATCAAAATATGATGACGTTTTTTCAATGCGTTTAACCCTGTTACGGAAAATGACACTACCCACAGCTCCGTACACCAAAGTATGAAAAAGTTATTAGCGTCAGAAGTTGGCAAAATAAAAAAAAATAATTTTTGTACAGGAGGTTTTAATTTTTGTAAATGTATGAAAACATTATAAAACCTATACAAATTTGGTATCCCCTTAATCGTACCGACCCAAAGAATAAAGTAAGACATGTCATTTGGGAAGAAGGAAGAGCACAGTACCAAGGAGGCGCTCAGTTAAGAACGATAATATCCAAGCCACAAGAGAAAATGCACAACATGCATTTTTCATTGCATTTGGAATTTTTTTTTTCCCCGCGTCGAGTACATGGACTGTAATATTTAATACCATCACTATGAAGTGCAATTTGTTACGCAGAAGAAAACATCATCATACAGCTCTTTACGTGTAAAAATAAAAAGTTATTAGATTTTGAAGGTGGGGGGAAGTGAAAAAATGACTATGAAAAAAACAGGAAAGGCCCGTTAAACGTGTAATCCCCTTCCCTCCGGTATGAGAAGATGAAAGTCGCCGCATCTGGAACGCACTTGGGAGGGTCCAGACTGGGCGACTTCATCTTCTGCGATGGGAGGGGCACGGGGTGAGGGGGTGATGGGGATGAGGAGTGGCCCTGATGGCGTCAGTGCGGGTAGGGGTAGGACTTGGGACCACCCCTACGGTGCACAGACGCGTCATTAGAGACAAACACGTCCCCAACGTCGGGGGCTGGTTGCCTTGCGCTGGGAGACGGCCATGAACATCTTTTTGGCCATTCTGGAAATATGATATTTTGTAAGCGCATTTGTGTGGAAAACGTGATGCGCCAAGCTTACCCAGAATTACCTCCAAGGCCCCCAGGGTAAATGAGGTTTGCGGGACCTCTCTTCTAGCAGGTCTGTGACCCGCACTGGGCTATGTACAGAAAGACACCAGGAGACAAAGCCCGGGTGGAGTAGATGTCCTATTCCCAGCCTACCCCTAATCCAAATAAGCAGGCCCAAGTACGGACATAACCAATGTGTCCATTGTTTTCTAGGCGACATAGGAAAGAAGACTTTTCTGCTATACTTATAGGTCTGGCTTTACACCCGGTGGGTTACTGCAGACAAATCCAGGGACTTAACCACTGCATTTTATCTGCTGTGAGGACAAGATAGCCGGTTTTTCCCACACAAAACTCTTACTTCTCACAGTAGGTATGTTGTAATTTTGTGTATATAAGTGATTGTGTGTAAAATGATGTGTAGTAAAAACAAGCATGTGTTTTTAAGGGTGGGGGCCCCTTCAATGGTACTGCTATGGAGCCGCCTCTGCTGCACGCCCCTTATAGAGAAATGTAATTAATAGCAACGCATCCTTGTTACCTATGTAATTCAAATATATGAATTTGTCTGAGCTCAGGTGGTTAAGACCATGCCGCAATTGATTCACCTGTTAAGGGGACCCACATGGGCTCTATCACCCAGGGCCCACTGACTAATGGAGCGGCCCTGACAGAAGAAGCACCAGTATGAGGTAGGATGGAGGACCGGAGCACAAAAGAGGAGGATGGAAGACAGGAAGCCACATATGAGGAGGCTGGAGGAACAGGAGGCACAGGATGAGGAGACGATGGAAGACAAGGATCAGCCTCCGTCTAGGAGGAGGAGGGATGAGCGGACAGGACGGCTGAGCAGATGGGACGGATGGAGGAGAGGAGGCTGAGAGTGAGGAGGAAGGGAGGACAGGGGCATGGCGGGGGGCTGCAGTGAGGAGGATGAAGAAAGGAACAGCACAGTTGGAGGAGGGATGGGAGGGACAGGAGGCCCAAAGTATAGAGGAGGGGATGGAAGACAGGAACCACAATCAATGAGCGAGGAATGAGGACCAGGAGGTGCAGTATGCAGTATGAGGAGGATGGAAGAACGGGAAAAGTACAGTTATGAGGAGGATGCGAAGAGGACAACGAGGCACAAAGATTGAGGAGAATGGAGGACGGAGATTACAAGTATGGGGAGGATTGAAAGACAGGAAAGTCACAACGCGATGATGGAGGACTGGAGGACAGGAGGCCAATATCGTGAGAGGAGGAGGATGGGAAGGAGTAGCGCGCGGCGAGGCGGCTACAGTATGGGAGGACTGGAGGAGAGGAAGTGACTACGTATGAGGAGGAGGGAAGACAGAAGGAAGTCACAGTATGAGGAGGATGGAGGACAGGAGCCTACATATGAGGAGGAATGGAGACAGGAAGTCAACGTAGGAGTAGGATGGAGGACAGGAAGGCTTACAGTATGAGGAGGATGGAAGACAGTGACAGTCACAGTATGAGGAGGAGGAGGAACGAGAGCCGAGGCCAAAGGATGAGGAGGAGGGGACAGGAGGAGGGACGTATAGGAAGGAGCTAGGACTCAAAGTATGAGGAGGAGTGGAGGACAGGGAGTCACAAGTATGAGGAGGATGGAGGACAGGAGGCAACAGTATGAGGAGGATGGAGGAGAGGAGGCTATTTAGCAGTAGGATGAGGGGTAGGTGGGAGGATGGAAAACAGGGAGGCTGCCATTATGAGGAGGATGGAAGACAGGAAAGTCACAGTATGAGGAGGATGGAGGACAGGAGGCCAAAGTATGAGGAGGATGGAGGACAGGAGGCTACAGTATGAGGAGGATGGAAGACAGGAAGCCACAGTATGAGGAGGATGGAGGACAGGAGGCTACAGTATGAGGAGGATGGAAGACAGGAAGTCACAGTATGAGGAAGATGGAGGACAGGAGGCCAAAGTATGAGGAGGATGGAGGACAGGAGGCTACAGCATGAGGAGGATGGAGGACAGGAGGCTACAGTATGAGGAGGATGGAAGGCAGGAGGCTACAGCAGTATTTTAACACAACATAAAGTGGGTATTTCATTCATTTTATTTTTATGTATTGTATTTTACTAAAGCTCTTAGGGCTTATTTGTAGATTCCGGATATACGTGATTTACGTCACACGGTTACCGGTATATTAGACAACACCCTATTTTCCTTTGGTAAGCCATGATTAAGGGTGTAGCACACACCTGAAACGCGTAGGCTTTGCCTCTCCACATAAGGTCTTTTTGGTGATGCGTTAATGGATGTTTGCAAATAATAATTTTTATGGATTGAAAAAAATTTTTTTGACAAATAAAACTTACAACTTTTTAAGAAGTTCCTGGTGCCGGAGTGATCAACAATTTCTTCCTCTTACAGCATGAGGAGGATGGAGGACAGGAGGCTACAGTATGAGGAGGATGGAGGACAGGAGGCTACAGTATGAGGAGGATGGAGGAGAGGAGGCTGCAGTATGAGGAGGATGGAAAACAGGAGGCTACAGTATGAGGAGGATGGAGGACAGGAGGCTACAGTATGAGGAGGATGGAAGACAGGAAGTCACAGTATGAGGAGGATGGAGGATAGGAGGCTACAGTATGAGGAGGATGGAAGACAGGAAGTCACAGTATGAAGAGGATGGAAGACAGGAAGTCACAGTATGAGGAGGATGGAGGACAGGAGGCCATGGTGTGAGGGGGATGGAGGACAGGAGGCCATGGTAAAAGGGAAGAGAGAGAACAGGGACCACACCATGTGAGAAGGATGGAGGACAGGGTGCCACAACATGTGAGGAGAGGTGGGGGTAAGAGTACAGATAGTATTATGTATATGTTTGGGGAGATGAATAAAAGTGGAAAACCAAATGTAAGCCATTATGGTTGATATTACACTATGCTTGTTGGTGGGACAAATCGACGTGGTTTAGAAAAAAAGTTTTATACGTTTTATCCCTCTTTCTCTCGCCCAAAAGTTGTGAGGTATGCCAAAAGCAGGTCCAAACTGTCAGAAAAACAATGGATTGCTCCTGGGCTGAAGGGCCAGCTAGTATTTTCATTTTAGTATTGGCAGCTTAGGAGCACTGTAATGGGTAATGGGGGCATGCTAGGTATTTGGAGGCTATATACATATAAATGATATAAATACTTTAGAGGGGTAAATTGGTATGCTAAAATAAATAAGCTAGGCTTTAAATAAGGCTGCGGTATATAGGGAGGGCAGCTTTATAAATGATAAATTAGGGGAGGGGGTGGATACAAGAATAAACGGAATAGCCTAATGAATGTACATATAACCATATATACATTCATTAGGCTATTCCGTTTATTCTTGTCCTGGTTGTAAAACTCGCACCAGACATGGAATGACCCTGCCCACCACACCAGATTAGACTTCATGGCATTACTAAGGTACTAAAGATAGACATCCATGTAACTGCACACATGCTCAGCTACTTCTCATTCACAACTTCTTGTAAGTTTCCGGAGCAGTTCACACGATGACCACACCACAACCAGAGCGCACGAAAGCCAGTCACAAGATAACTCCTCCCATTTATGAATCCGCCTCCTGGGATCCCCGCCCACTCGGCCGCTCTAGTGTCAGAACCTTCGCTACAGTGTGGACATGTCTCGCCGGATAGCCCCGCCCATCTCCGCAGCATACACCCGGCTACCTGCGCTCTTGCTATCTAGAGCGGCCCACGCAGCTCCGCCCACGTGAGCCGCCACCTATCGGGCGAGACTTCTTTGGCAGTGTCCGGCTGCGGGAGCTGTTCCCTTTCCTGTTGTCAGTGCACGTCACTCCGTGTTATCTCCATAGACAGGCCGGTTAGAGCGCCGCCCAGCAGTGTCTGCCTTCTGCACGTCTCCTCCCCGCCGTCCTGTGGATACTGCCGGGTGAAGCATGGCGGCGGTGGAGCACCGTAGAGTGTGTGAGACAGAGCACTGCACCAGCGAGGCCAAGCTGCAGTGCCCAACCTGCCTCAAGCTGGGCATCCATGGCTCGTACTTCTGCTCCCAGGTACCGCTCACACACTGGGGCCTGTGCTGTGCATAGACAGTGCCCGTGTAGTGAATGGGCTCTGCCATGTGCTGGGCTGCCCATGCTGTGCACATACATCCTCTCACCCCATTCACACCTTCAGGTTTATGTGTAGTATCGCATCTTCCTCCACTGCACAGGGTTTATAGGGTTCCCCATATACAGGACACATATCTGACTTTTGATCTGTCCCATGACGCTTACTCTGCAGGAGTCTGGATGTGATTTATCCTCCTGCAGATGCACAGCAGACATGTGTGAACATGGCCCTTGTGTCATTTCTTGTGAAACCTCAAGGATCCTTCCTTTTGATGTAGAGGACACTTTGTTTTTACTGGAACTTCTATAACCGAGGTTAAGTTGTGACTCCGTGGCCACTGTGCGGTGGTTTGCCCTGCAGTAAAACCATACACAAAGTCCTGTAAAATGTAGAAGCGCTGATCCCCTGAACTCCTCAAACTGACCTATAGGATGAGTACAGGTTCCCCGTGCTCTTGTATATTGTAGGAGACACAACAAGGCTGTAGTGAAATGTTGTGTAAGCACTTGTTGGGATCTCCCATAGACCAAGTAGATCATTTCAAGCCTGGGTGTCAGCGGATGAAACCATCGTATGATTCTGTACAGGGGTAGAGACCCCAGGTTGGCTTTCGCTGCCCCCATAAATTCATATGAATAGAGCATTCAATGTTATATTTCTCCCAAAATATAGGATGTCATTGTAATCCTGTTACTATTCTTTATAACATGCTGCTGGCAGTATGTGTTCCTAAATCCTCATGACAGGTTCCCTGTAAGTGGTCCCTAACTTTTAAAGAACATCTACCACCAGGATGATGGATAGAAAAACAAGCACACTGATATATTGGTGTGTGCCCCCTCCTGCAGGATCTGATCTTGTTAAGCTTCCTATGCCTTTGTGCTTACAAACAAAAATGGCTTAAATATAAGCAAATGAGCCTCAGGGGCTCCAGGCTCAATTAACACCTTGGAGCTTAGAACCCCTGAATCTCGTTTGCATGACTTTTAAAGCCTTTTTTTTTTTTTTTTTAGAAAAAAAACCCATGGCATAAGAAGCTAAAAGAACGCATCCTGCCAGAGGGGGCACACACCAGTATGTCAGTGTGCTTGGTTTACAAACCTTCATCCTGGTGGTAGATGTCTTTTAAAGAGGACCTGTCAGGTCATTAAAACACTTAAAGAGAACCCGTCATGCAAAATAACCCCCTAAACTAAATATATTTTCATAAACTGCCATTAGAGAGCATTGCCTCTATCACTTCATTGTCCATCTACATGCCTGTAAACCTAAGCAATGAGGTCCTAAAGCTGTATGCAAATGACCTGTGAAATGTCCAATGAAGCATTAGCATATTCAAGCTGTCCACTCTATTCATGAGTGGGAGGCACAGCCACACCCCCAGTGCTTGACTGACAGCCTGTATAATGGTGTGAGGCTGTATAATGATGTGCTTCCTGGTGCTGGTGGCCACGCCCCCTGCAGCCTGTGTGTGTGTATAGGAGAGATACAGCAGCTCCATGCAGCCATGTTACAGCAGAACATGTCAGATTCATGTGTAGCTGATGTCTCTGTCTCTCACCTGTATATTAGGAGGATGCAGCACACACACTAGCCAAGCTTTACTATACATTACACACAGACATGAGCAGGGGGAGGAGAGGGGAGGGGTGACATCACTGCCTCTGACCATGTGACCAGCCTCATTTACATGATAAAAAATAGATGATTTTACAATGAATAATGTATGAAATAACTAGATAAAGGCTGGGATGGATCCTTGTGAGCTGCTCCAACAGGTAGTAGTGACAGGACAAGTGACACAGACCTGATGACAGGTGTCCTTTAAGCTGCTCATACAAAAGTAAGCAGCTCCCTAGCCCTTCCCCAGTTATCTCTATCTTTATCGGAACATACCGATAAGCTAGGAAACAACGGACTAAGTAGCGGTCCAGTTGTCGGTCCTAGCTTACAGTGGTCTGGCATATTCATGAGGAGACGGTGACTACAGCATCGAGCTTGGCAGTCACTGCCTGCATATGGTATAAGAGTGGTGGTCTGGGGGAGAAGGGGAGGGGAGCACTTCAGATTGCCCCCTCATGAATACGCCGGACCGTTGTAAGCTAGATCTGACGATCGGAACATTAAGTAGTGAAGTGTTTCCGAGCTTATCAGTATTCTCCGATAAAGCTAGGGATTTATCATGTCATAACTAGGGGAGGGCTAGAACGCTGCTTACTAGCGTATGAGAAGCTAAAGTGTTTTAGTTACCTGATAGGTCCTCTTTAAACAAACCCAGTAGTGTAAGTGTATAAGGCACTTTGTAGTGTACCTTATCAGACCAAAGTGCCTCTTACTTTGGCTTTTGCAGGTTCCTAGTGACAGGTAAGGAGCTTCTCGAGTTGATTTGTGAGGCACATATGAATAGAGTAGTAGTACTGGGAGCTTCTCAATTGGGACTGGTAAAGTGGTCCTTCTTTTCTTTTGCTATCACTGCCCGCACTCCACAGCATTTTCCAGAATTCACGAAAACAATCTTAAGAGAATCTACCATTAAAATAATGACACGATAAGGAGAACGTTAAAGGGGGTTTAGGTGATATGACAGTCTATGCTGTTTAGTTGTATAATTGACCAGGGATGTGTGCGGGCCTCATAAGAACACATTACGTGATTATGCTCTTAGTCTGGAGGGGTGACAATCGTAGTTACATATCAGGGTCCAGGTAGTATATGCCACTACATTCGGCTTCTGACATTGTACAAACTTCACTGCACATAGAAAGACAGACACAGAATTCATGAAGCTGCCGATGCACAACAGCTCTATATCATCTCACAAAGCCATGAGAGTCCAATAGATTGACCCTTGTTCCAATATACAGCGCTTTTGCTACGTCATACTGAGATGTGCCTGCCCTCACCTTCCCCAGCATATTACTCGTCACCATGGATCAGAAGGACAGAAATCAAGGGGTCAATGGGGGCTGGATTTATGATTACGCTGGCTTCCATGCCCGCTCACGCTCCGGCCCTAAATTCGCAACCCGATAAATCAAGAGGCATCGCTCTCATGATGTATTGCGGGCTGCGCAGCAGCGCAGAGTTTACACACTACGCCGAGCAGCGCGACCGGCGGAACGGGGTTTCAGTATGGAAAGTAGTCGCGGAGTTGCAGCAGCGATGGTGCCAGGCCAGGTGAGGGGACAGTAACGCACCTGTGCGGCCACATGTACCCATCTACGCAGGCCGCAACCCCCCTTCACGCCTCCCCTCACGGCGGTTGAAGGTCGCGGGATTGGGGAAATATAATCGCTAAAAGCTATAGCAAGTAAGCAGCATTGGCGAATAGATGCAGGGACTTCTGCACGACCACTGCGCGGTGCGCAGTAGGGTCCTGATAAAACTATGCACCCCATGTGGCTCTGAATCCGTCAGGGGGGGGGGGGAGGTTACGACAGAAACATCAGTCCACGATCTTCACACTTAAGAATTCCAAGAGGTGGCCACCACCCTAACTCTAAGTGAGAAGTTACTGGGCGTGTCTAGGGGAAACCTTAAATTGTGTAATAAGGACCTGATAGACAGGTTGGATTCTATGAAAATACAGCCATTTTTGTTAATAACTGTGAATTAGAGAATGTGTTTATTTGTTATGTGAGTACAAATAAGAAACTTGTCTTCGTGGTAATTTAAGGCTCTTTCACATTGATTTTTTTTTTTTTTTTTTCATGTCAGTGATTTCCATGATTCCATTTTGGTATCTATAGACAATACGATTGGGTTTCTCTTCTGTTTTCAGTGTTTTTTTTCACTGATGCATTACTGAAAAATTCTTTTCACTGGCCTTTTCACACTTTTTTTTTTTGCACAGTTTTTTTCCACTGGTCAAATGTTTCCAGTGAACACAAAAAGAACAAGTTCTAAACTGACCACAGAACCAGAGACCCCTCAGGTAATTGAATGAGCGGTGGGGTGTGTCGGTTGGTGGCAGAGTGTCCAAATGTAGGTACACATATGTCCTTACATGCCGCAGTCAGCTGTGAGGGTGAAGACACACGTGGCATTTTTGGGCCGTTTTTAGTTAGTGCGTTTTCAGATCGTAAAAAACGCATGCGTTTTTGACCAGTTTGAATTAAGATAATTGGTCAAACCTGCTTTTTTTACGATCTGAAAACGCGCTAACTTAAAACGGCCTAAAAATGCCACGTGTGTCTTCACCCTGAGTCTCCTATCGCGGGTGTCGGCTATAATACACAGCTGACACTCGCAGCTTCTGGCACCTGAACATCCCAGTTGCGTGGGGTCCAGATAGATACAATAGAGGAAGAGGCAGCACTCCCTTTTAATCTGTGAATGCTACGTTTCAGTCTTTGTTAAGCATGAGAAAGTTTTAGTTGCCTTTCTATAGCTCTCGGGAGGCCAGTGGCTTTATCACTTGCAGTGGACTACGACTGCTACCCGGGCCATTGCTAGACGGCGAGGCTGAGAAATTCTGCATCATGACTGTTTTCTTCAGCTTTAAACCCTCAGCTATAGGGGGAGATTTATCATACACCGCCGCTCGTGCACGTAGACGGTGCAGAACATGTGCAGCTGACACGATTTATGACCTGACAATGGTTATTGCCTGAAATAGAATGAACACAGTACCTCCTTGTTGCTGGGTACAGAGCGCTTCTTGAAGCCTTCATTCATTTCACTATGTCCATTATTGTCCCAGGCTGTAGAAAGGGAAGGCTTGTACCTAGATTCTAGCAGCTAATGGCTGTAAATCGCCTTGACTTTGGTCACCAATTTAGTTATTGCCTAGCTTTTCCACATCTTGCTAATTATTTTGATTTTTTTTCAATGACTTTTTGGCAAATGCAGACTGCATATTCATTGGCTACACAGCATAGTTACATGGTTTCCCTCTGGTACAGAGATGGGATTCTTAGTGCTTATCATGAGAACAATCCTATGCAGAGGTTGCAGTACGTTTTTCCTGAAGAGTAATAATGCTCCTCTTACCATTTTTAAGGAGTATTTTTCACCGATGAGGAGTAGTATATTTTCACTAATAGATATAAATAACTCATAGGTGTGAATAAACATGTACACATGTAGATCAGATACATACATACATACATACACACACAAATGGCACACTACCCAAAAACACAAACTTTAGACACATCACCTATACATGCTATTCAGTGTTTCTGATGTAGATGACTGACTGCAGGGCTGAGTAGTAGGTCACAAATCGCTTGTGTTTCCCTGCCCCTCCACCTCTTGTTCTGACCAATGTAGCAGTGTATATCAGACACAGGCGGGGAAGGAGCTGCTACAGTAACACAGACAGAAGCACAAAGCAGAAAGCTTCTCCCTAAATGCTGCCGAGTTCTGATGCCCCTGTCCTTGGTGTGCAGTCTACCTCCAGTCTGTCTCCTCTGCTTTAGGTCATGTGACAGAAGCCTGTACAGAGAAGCTGAGCTCCGGTCACTTAATCGGGTCTGGAGCTACAGCAGTAAAGCGACATCAGGTTATTTATACACATCGGGCTATTTTCTGATCAAATGAGCTCTGAAAACATTTCACACATAATTATAAAGTTTGTTTTTTGAATGATCCCGTGAGCACTTCAATTTTTTGCTATGTAAAAGGGGTTTTCTCATGAAAGAAAGTTTTCAAATTTGAATCCCCAAGTGATGTTTACACAATAAAGATAATTTTTTTGCCCTTGTTTTACAATTTTACAGTTTTATCACTGTTTTAGCTCCTATCACTCAGTGATCAGTGTGAAATTCCAGAGCGTTTGCAGGGCCTCTCTAAGCAGACACTACATGATCCCTCTAGTGCTATGTGCTGACAATTTGCTTAGTATCATCAGGGTCCAGGGTTTATCTACACTTTTTTATTTATCTTCTGAACCTTTTAGTAGTATCTGACACACAGAAAAAGAGAGATGAGACTGATCAGAGATGAGGTCCGTGAGATGGATATAACACACAATTACCTACTTCAGCTTGGATCCCAGCGCAACCAAAATTGTATGCACGAGGGCTGATAGACAGGTTGTGAAATGCTGTACTTTTGTTAACATATTCTCTAATTCCTGAGTATATTTAAGAATCTCGTCTTCACGAGAATCTCTTTTACCCCTTCAGTTCTAAGCCATTTTAGGGCTTTAGAACCAGGCCTGATTTTTATTTTTTTTTTTAAATTTGCCCTGTGTCATTATTGGAGGTTATAACTTTGTAACGCTTTAACATATTCAGAGTATTTTGTAGATTTAATAGAAAATTTTTGATATCTTTTGTGTTATGAAAAAAACTGAAATTTGGCAAAAATTTCTAAAAATTATTCATTTTCAAAGTTCTAAATATTCTGCTTTTCAAAAAAATAGTCATTGCACCGAAGTAACCTTATAACTAACATTTCCCAAATGTCTGCTACATGTCGGTGTGGGTTTTTATGTATCCTCTCTCTTTTCTAGGTTGTTAGGAGGTTCAGAATTGTGGGTGCAATTTTACTCATTATTATGAAAATCGGCAAAACCCATATTTAGAGGCACCTGCTCAGCTTTAAGTGACTGAGAGGCCTAAATAGCAGTAAAACTCAGTAAACTATGCCATTTAAGAAACTATACCCCTCAATTGTTGAAGTGTGTTAACCCTTTAGATCTTTCACAGGGGTTAAAACAAAAATGGAGGTGTATTTTACAAGCTGTAATTTTTTTAGACAGTACATTAATTTTAGTCAAAAATGGAACTGTCACAAATTATTAAATGACAAAAAAACCCCCACAAAGTTTGATTTCAATTTCTCCCGAGCATAAGGATCCCCATTATGTGTTTGTAAACTTCTGTATGGGCACACTGTATGTGGACTTTTATTAATTTTTTTTAAAATGTATTTATTTTTTTATTGCATTTTTTTTGTCCCAGGGTGGGACCTGAACAAGTGAGAATTTGATCACTTTTTCATTAAAATATACTGCAATACTACCGTAATTTATTTCAGCATATTAAATAGGCAGCCTATGCTTTCTGCACTGCTAGTACAGTGCTGTATGGTGGCACATAAATTGAAATGTTTCAGCTTGCCACCGTAAAGCATAAAGCTGACTTCTCGCATGAGTTGGATATTTACTTGCTCCTTGCAGGCGCCTATTAGATCCAAGCACATTAAATATCATGGGAGCAGATTCCAAAGGCAGATAAAAATAGCTGATAACATTAAATATAAAAGCGGCACACAAGTGGTAAACGTCATTCATCTTTATATTTGTTCTTACTTTTTCTCTTGCGTCCTGGTAACTAAAGTAGTTGGCCAGATTTTTGGGCCTATATGCGAAACTGGCCTTGGCTCGTAATAAAAAATACTATATTGTTGCCCAATTAAAGGGAACCTGTCACCTATAGAGCCTTAGTAACTATCTGGCCCCCTTTCTTTATATAAAATATTTTCCCTTCAGATCCCTATAAAATCAGAGTTATCTAGGGATCTATAGAGCGAGTTAATGGGCATGGCCTAATGTCATGTGACCAGGGTGACATCATCACAGGTCCTTTATCATCTTAATATTGGCCAACTGTACCCCATGCTCATGGGATATGATATTCTGTGATTTAATGATATATGCTTGGTGAACAGTCTGCTAATGTTAGGAGGCTAAAGGATCTGCAATGATGTCACCCTGGTCACATGGCATTACTGCTGCATGAAGAGAAAGCATGGGGTGGAGCTTCTGGATTCAGCCCAAGGAGGCCACGCCCACTTCGTCTCACTATAGACATCCTTGGATACCAGGTAAAAGTTGAATATATGAGAACCTGAGGAGAGCAATTTTTAGCTGAAAGAAGGGTGTAACCAGATTTAACCGATATACAGTATATTTTAACCCCACGTTCATTTACTTCTGAATATGTCATAGCAAGTTAAGAGTGAGGGGTCTTTGACCTGATCATTACTGGCTATCAAGCTGTGGACAGAGGATAATCCATTTCATTCTGAGCTCCATGTACATAAGGTGATGGTGCGTTTTCTAAACCTTATTAACGTGTTTTACTTCACTAACGTCAGCGTTTCTCTTTTAGGAGTGTTTCAGGGGAAGCTGGCCTTTACACAAGATGCTGCACAAAAAAGCAAGTAAGCAATTGTTTTTTCTTCATGTACATTCTGAGATATACAGGATACACACACAAATATAATTCTATTTGGGACTATAGTCTGTACCAAAGTTTATTTTAGAAACCAAAGTCTGACACAAGACCTCTGCAGTGTCAGCTGAAATAAGAGATTGTAAATAGTTTTGGCAAGGGCAGCAGATAATAGAGAGCATGGCACCAGCCCTTAACCACTGCATTATGTCCTGCCCTAATGATTTCTTTGTCACAATGCTAAAAAAAAATTTTTTGTATAGATTTAAGCGGATATCTTTGTCATTTATGAGCCTTCAGTGTATGTCAACTGAATCATTTAAAAATGCCTATATAGTGACGCATTATTATCAGCCCAATATCACGGCTGTATGTCCACAAAAGTTGATCTGTGTTTCCATGATTGAGCTAGGCCAACCCATAATGCCATGTGATTGTTGCCCAGCAATCAACCACAAAATCGTCCAGAAAGCCTAGTACAGCAGTGTGTGATCTGTTATTTTTCCACTTTACTTTAGCTTGTATTTGTACTACCCCCCTGCTGTAGCAGTTGCTGGATTCCACTACAAGTTTCTCATAGGGGGAGGGGCTGTGTTGTGCTCAGTAAAGAGATCTCACACATCGATGCACCAAGTCCAGCTACAATCCTGGAATTTTAATACATTTTTCACAGCCCTTTGCTACTAACCACATTCTGCACTGCAAAACAGAACGTACCAACTGTTATAGGACACTTGTGTGATCAGAATTTTAAATACAAGTATATTAGACTACTATATTTTTTTTCAGTAATGTGTTTTAAAGCTTACCACTTTTGGCAATGGTTACTTTAATTTAAGACTTTATGCTTCCAGCAGATGAGAAAGGCAAAAGTGAGGTCTCGCCATGGACAATGGAAGGAGAAATCAACACTGATCCTTGGCTAGGCTATCGATACACTGGAAAACTCAGGCCACACTACCCTTTAGTAAGTTTTCATGGTGTACCTAATAGTATATTCAGACTGCACAGGCCACACTACACTTTAGTAAGTTTTCATGGTGTACCTAATAGTATATTCAGGCTGCACAGTTAAAACTGTGCATTGGGCAGAATTTTTTTCTCTGTTAATATTTCACTGAAGAAAAACTAAGGCTACATGCTGATGGTTGTAGAATGTGTCCTTGTGCTATTCTTCGATTTAAAGGAAAGCACAATGACAAATCCTTTGCTCAGAAGACTACTCTTTCTACCGTCATTGACTTCACTCACTGATGATCCAAAGGCCGCAACCTCCTTGCATTATATTTCTGTATGATTCACGAATTCCCTTGTGTGCAGAACCTATTTAGCAGTACTAACCACTTTAAATAGATGGGAATAGTAAAATAAATTTTAAAATGGATGTTAACAAAAAAGCTTAATAAATTTGCACACATAGCAGGAACTGTAGAGACAGCTTTACAGCTCTCTGCAGGTAAGACTACTTGTAATCAAAAATTGCATCTGCCTGAAGTAAGAACACTTACACTTTTTAAGTGTTCTTACTTCAGGCAGATACAATTTCTAATTCATTTGAACACAAATTTTTGTATTGAGAATTAATTTATTTTGAATACTAAGACTACTTGTAATCAGCCTGTATAGTTCATGCAATATATTTTAAATATTACCTGAGTGAAGTTGACCCTCCCCCCACCTTGTTGAAATCCAACAAAATTGGTGTCAAATGTTTGTGTTATGTTTGTGCAGCAGAAATTTTCATCAACCAGCCCCCCCTCCCCCACATTTCCCAATTCAAACAAAACTGGTCCCAATCAATTGTGCTGGTTTGTGTTGCTCAAATGTTTGTTTGTACTGTTTTTGTTTTGAATAAGTTAACAAAATTGTAAGGGTCAACCAGTACCCCACGTTAGTGCTACGGTTGTGATGGTTTGTGCAGCAAAAATTTTTATTTGTGCTGCCATCGTTTTTAAGGTATGTTTAGGTGTTTACATAGGTTTAGGTGTTTAGGATGAACTGGTGAAAAAAAACAAACCTAGTGACGCTTCTCTGGTTTGATCACCAGGGGGAGCTAGCAAACACATTGTACTTTGGAAGGAATAATCTCTGCGGACTTCTGGAAAAAATTATAATATATTAAAAATGATAGCAGTACAAAAAATTTTTTGTTTTACACCAGTTTAGTTTGATTCGGTTAATGCGGGTGGGGGCTGGCAGACCTTTTGACCTTTACAATCTTGTTAATATATTCAAAACAAAAGCAGCACAAACAAAAATTTGAGCAGCACAAACTTAGAACAATGGATTGGTACCAGTTTTGTTTGATTTGGCAATGGTTGACCTCTTATGACCTCTGGAAACTTTTATTTATATCTTTAAAAACTATAGCGGCACAAGCGAAAATTTCTGCTGCATAAACTAGCACAAACTTCTGACACCAATTTTGTTTGATTTGAACAAGGTGGGGAGGGGATGCAACTTTACTCAGGTGTAAATATGTAAAGACTGTTCTTGGCAATGCCCAGCTACAACATTGCTTGGTGAAAACTTTGCATCCATTCTTCTTTTGCTTTGAACCCAAAAGTATTGGGCATATTGAAGCATAATACTTTGCCCTAGCATCTTCTGTCTGGAGTGGGGAATGAGAGCTCCATTTAAAAGAAGTAGCCAACCATTCCTGCCAAAATCATTGCCATTGGCTTACAGTCATTTAATGTGCATAGCTGAGTTTAGCTGACATCTGTGCGTGACCTGTTTTAATCTCCTCTGCATAAAAACTTGCTGCCACCCCCCTATAGGTCTTGTCCACAGCCATTTGTATATTGTCTTTGTACTTCTTTTGCAGATGCCAATGAGACCAGTACCAAGCTACATACAAAGACCAGACTATGCAGATCACCCTTTAGGTAATGTAAAGCATTTAAGATATGTAATAGAAACTTTTTGTGTTTTAGTTTGTGAGATTAGCAAATTGAGCAAGACTTATCCAATTCCATATTTGTCATTTAGGAATGTCGCTATCAGAGCAAGCCCTGAAGGGAACCTCCCAAATTAAAGTGCTTTCTCCAGAAGAAATTGAAGGCATGCGTGTTGTATCTAAGGTAAGGCATGTGGTTGCTGTTTTACTGCATGTAAATGCAAATGTTAATACAATTCAACTTGAAATTACAGCTTGTTTAACTCCTTCACAGCCATCCAACATAAATATGTTGTGATATAACATAAGTTTATGAAGGGGAATATGGAGAGGGTTCATGGTTCAAGCCCGCGCCATACGTGGCGAGTGTTAGCTGTATTACTCAGCTGACACCTGCCGGGAGCCGTCCCATAGCTGTCATTAGGTTCTATATTAATGTCTGTCTGAGACCTACTGTAATATAGAAGCAATAAATCTACTATATACTGCAATACAGTTGTATTGCATACATTTATTTATGATTCTGATGTACCTCTTTACATTGTGGCATACATGAGGAATGTAAAAGTATTCAGGATATTTCTGTTTGCACTTTAATGAAGGAAAGCTAAACAAAAATAAAGTTGCTAAAACTTGGTTGTATGAATGTACCCGTATGTGTTGGTGGTTTGTAGATCATTGACTGTTTTTCTTTTTTTGTAGCTGGCTAGAGAAGTACTCGATGTAGCTGCCATGATGGTGAGGGCAGGTGTCACCACTGAGGAGATAGACCATGCAGTACATTTGGTGAGCACCTTTTTGTGCACTTCCTTTAAAAAAAAACCAAAAAAAATCTTACCCGGGGACTGCCTGTATGTAATGTATGATCTCAATACCAAAACGATACTTGGCCAAAACAAAAAAAAATTAGCTCTAAAAATTAAAACCCTTTCATTATCTAATTGTGAAATAGTTATTGAACAGAAACTTTTGAACCAGATTTCAGTCCTTGGTGCAGTCAGACCCGCATTGAGCTGACATTGTCCTTTATACTTTTCCAGCAACACAGGCAGGTAGTGGAAGTGTCCTGATTATTATCAGTTCATTAGGGGGATGTTGATAAATAACTACAATTCCCAGCATTTTCAGACTGGAACTATTAGAGATCAAGAGAATAATGGGGGACTATAACTCCTAGCAAGTTTAGATTATTTTTATGGTGTTTTAGAGTAGGAGGAGGTATAAAAGAGGAGGAGGTATAAAAGGAGCGATCTAAAACTTCCTGAATGTTATGGGTGGTCAGAATGCAATTTGTAGAGCGGTCATTAAGGGCTAAAACATAAAACTATCACTCAGTTATGGTTAGTGGAAGATTCCAGTGTTTAGCTTCTGAACATTTTACTAGTTACACATAGAAAGAGAGAGATGAGATGATGAGATTCTTATTGCACACAATGACAACTCTCCTACATCTCTGCTACTCCACAACACACTATATTTGCTGTACCTTCCTGCTGTGCCTCCCCAGATAAAGAACTTATCTGTCTGTAGCTTGTAGTTCTCCTCATGCTACTGATTCTATGTATCGGTGAGTGAGCTGCATCCTGGACTGCAGGGGGCAGAGGGAGAGAGAGACCAGCCTCTTAAAGCCTCAGGCAAAATGGCTGCCAACCCTAAAGTCAGAAGTTACAGGGTCGTGTCTGGGGGCAACTGAAATTGTGTAAACCAGGACTGATAGACAGGTTGGAACTATATCTGTGAAATGCTGCATTTTTGTTAATATTTGGAGAATCTGTTATTTTGTGCGGAGAGTAAAGTACAAAAAAGAGCAGTCTCGTGGGAATACTCTTTTAAAGGGGGCAGCCTTACAAGGTAGCAAAAAGAGGCAATGTTTTCTTTGTTCCATCCTGGAAAATGTATTTGCATATTTCCCTGTATCTGAAATCTTACCCCACAGATACAGCAATAGGGTTTGCGGTTTGACCATAAAAACTACACCAAGGTGTCATGGTTTTAGGCCACGGCAGCTAGGGGGTTAACAGCTGTGCTTTGTAAAAGTTGACTGTCTCCGATTATATAACACACCCAGCACCTGCTGAATATTATACAGGTTTCTATCACCCATCACATTCACACCGACCATGATCAAAGTAATTTGGAGCATTTGTGAAAAGGATAGTCGCTCCTCAGGACATGCTTTGTGTATTTAACCAAAAGCATGCAAAGTATGCATGGAGCAATTTTACCATGTACTATTTATAAATCTTTCATTGCTGTTAATGTACTCTTGGTAGCATGGACCTTTTAAGGTTGCCTGGTGAATGGCACAAAAATGAAAACCTTTTTAAAAAAAAAAATGTACATCTAAACCCAGACAGAAATCCCATCTAAACCAAGCGTGTACATAAAGGTTGTCTACAGAGTTTTGTCTGGAATATACTGATAATTCCTTAGAAATCTTCTTAAAATCCACAGAAATTTTATGTGGAAATCCCTTTCAATTCTTTTGCAAAAAGAATCTGCTTGTTACAAAGAGAAGATGCTGCAGTGGATTTTAAGAGATTACACTTTTGATACTTTGCAATGGGGTAGGGATGGAGGTTTATTGCATATTCTACTGTTGTGTGATTTACATGCCATAAAGTCACTGAATTATATCTTTAGCCTTTTATTCAGATTAGGTGTCAAACTCTTATGACCTCAAAAGCCAATCATGTCCTAATGCGAGTGAAAGTCTAAGTAGCAACTATAGCAAGTAATGAAGCCAGACGTAACTGACTGCAGACACAACAGTGCAGAGCCTTGACAGGAGGAGTAATTTACAGTATCGCCAGATAGTTTCAACCTCAGAAGCTTTTGAGCATTAATAATTATGAATACGGCAGACTGCCAGGGGACAGAATACGAGGATCCGACCTCTGTTTTAATCGATCTGACCTCTTACCAAATAAAACTTTGCAAACTATGCAGAATTTTCTCTTTAAATTACCGTATATACTTGAGTATAAGCCGAGGCCCCTAATTTTACCACAAAAACCTGGTAAAACCTATATTTTTTTTTATTCGAATATAAGCCGAGTTTGGGTTTTCAGCACATTTTTTGTGCTGAAAAACTGGGTTTATATTCTAGTATATATGGTACTTGGTCTAAAGAGAAATTAATTGTGACGCTGTCTATACCTATGTCTGTCGGACATGTTGGCACTGGCCGAACTTTCTAATATGGATGCTATTCTTTTACATGAGATCCAATGTTGCCAGAAGTATCTAGTACTCATCTCTTCCTATCCAGTTCGCATACACCATTCTGCCATAACATAATGCATTAACAGGGGATGACATAACCTTTAAAAGTCTAGTTACAAGTAAGCGAGCTAGAAATACTGACTTTGCATAACATATCAAAGTCCTACAGCTAAACAGAGATGCCAAGATAAGCGGTGAAAACAAGGGAAGTCCATGAATAAGTATGTGAGGGCATGGCGTGTCGGCAAAAGGTGAGACGTAGACGAGTGTTAGTGGGTATTCAGTGCCGGGGGTGGGGAGGGGGGGTTTATGGCATGCTCTAGGCCAAGAAGTATAGTAGAATAGGTCCACAGCCATCTGTTAGGTTTCTGCAAAGCCTAAAAGTAGTGGCTTGGCTGCATGATTGCAACTCGCCTCCCATTCAGATGACTGGTCTATAAGCTACAATATGATACCTCCTACCCCACTGTCTAGCTGAAACCAATCATCATCTTTGTACAAAGGACAATAGCATGGCGGTCTGCTAATAATTTAGTCTCCTTCCATTTTTTCCCCAGCTTATATAATTTATTATGCGAGCAGGTAAAGTTTAGAGGCAACATGTCTCTTGCTCCAGCCATCCAACTTGTAATGTCTGAAGCAGAGACAGAGTGCAGGAAGGAGTTGACCAATTACTTTGGCCATCTTGCACCCATTAATTTTCATGTCACTATCGGTAATAAAAAATACTGAAATTTATACTCTGGCCAGTGACCCTAATAGGTTGACAGTTGCTGATTGAGAAAAGGCCATTATTACATCCCTTACTGACAATACTTGATATCACAGCATATATATTCAAATAGGACAGGATGGCAGTGCTCTCTGCTTTTTAGGGAGCTGGACCCAATTTGTACAACAATTAAATCTGCCATGAGAGCACTTTCACGGTTGGCTTGTCTCAAACATGGCTGCCACATAGGTACATCTAATGTTTTCATCGGATTAACACAATCAACATAAGACGTAACATATTTCCACCAAATATTTATTTGGATATTAATCTTATAAAATATCTTAACCAAAATGTATGTTCCAGGCATGTATTTCTAGAAGCTGCTATCCTTCTCCACTGAATTATTACAACTTTCCAAAGTCGTGCTGTACATCTGTGAATGAAGTCATCTGCCATGGGATTCCAGACAGGAGACCACTTCAGGATGGAGATATTGTGAATGGTAGGCATCAAGTAACTTAACCGAACAATCGGTGGTGCAGTTAATGGTAGTAATATAATTTTTATTAACCTTCTAACGCTGCAGCCAGTTTTCATTTTTGTGTTTTGAGTTTTTTACTCTCCACCTTCCAAATGCCCTAAAATGTATATATTCTGTGCACTGTAATGAGAATCTGGAACCCATTCTGGCAAAAGTGACAGTTGCACCGTTTTCTTACAAGATTAGGTTTGCAGCTGTGGTTTTAATGAAACATCCCCTTTTATTCTTTGGGTTGGCGTATAATCATGGAGATAAGAAATATACATTGGTCATTGAGACATTTTAGACTTTCTGAACATCTGTTAGAATGTGCTGGTGGTAAATCCGCCATATACTGTATTGCAATAAAGCTGTATATGGTCTGTGGTAGGAACAATAGGACACCTAGTGCTAAAGTAAAAAAAAATAATAATAATAATAATAAAATTTCGAGACACACCAACCTCCCCTTTTTCATTAGTTGACATAACTGAGATTTTTTTTTAGCTTATATAATTTATTATGCGAGCAGGTAAAGTTTAGAGGCAACATGTCTCTTGCTCCAGCCATCAAACTTGTAATGTCTGAAGCGGAGACAGAGTGCAGGAAGGAGTTGACCAATTACTTTGGCCATCTTGCACCCATTAATTTTCATGTCACTATCGGTAATAAAAAATACTGAAATTTATACTCTGGCCAGTGACCCTAATAGGTTGACAGTTGCTGATTGAGAAAAGGCCATTATTACATCCCTTACTGACAATACTTGATATCACAGCATATATATTCAAATAGGACAGGATGGCAGTGCTCTCTGCTTTTTAGGGAGCTGGACCCAATTTGTACAACAATTAAATCTGCCATGAGAGCACTTTCACGGTTGGCTTGTCTCAAACATGGCTGCCACATAGGTACATCTAATGTTTTCATCGGATTAACACAATCAACATAAGACGTAACATATTTCCACCAAATATTTATTTGGATATTAATCTTATAAAATATCTTAACCAAAATGTATGTTCCAGGCATGTATTTCTAGAAGCTGCTATCCTTCTCCACTGAATTATTACAACTTTCCAAAGTCGTGCTGTACATCTGTGAATGAAGTCATCTGCCATGGGATTCCAGACAGGAGACCACTTCAGGATGGAGATATTGTGAATGGTAGGCATCAAGTAACTTAACCGAACAATCGGTGGTGCAGTTAATGGTAGTAATATAATTTTTATTAACCTTCTAACGCTGCAGCCAGTTTTCATTTTTGTGTTTTGAGTTTTTTACTCTCCACCTTCCAAATGCCCTAAAATGTATATATTCTGTGCACTGTAATGAGAATCTGGAACCCATTCTGGCAAAAGTGACAGTTGCACCGTTTTCTTACAAGATTAGGTTTGCAGCTGTGGTTTTAATGAAACATCCCCTTTTATTCTTTGGGTTGGCGTATAATCATGGAGATAAGAAATATACATTGGTCATTGAGACATTTTAGACTTTCTGAACATCTGTTAGAATGTGCTGGTGGTAAATCCGCCATATACTGTATTGCAATAAAGCTGTATATGGTCTGTGGTAGGAACAATAGGACACCTAGTGCTAAGGTAAAAAAAAAAAATAAAATAATAAAATTCGAGACACACCAACCTCCCCTTTTTCATTAGTTGACATAACTGAGATTTTTTTTTGGATAGAAATTATTTTTCTAATTGTATTAAAACACAATGAAACCTCTATACCGTAGATACTCGAGTATCTACGATATAAAGACCCCTAATTTTAACACAAAAAACTGGAAAAACCTATTGAATCAAGTATAAGCCGAGGGTGGGAAATGCATTGGTCACACCCTCCATTCAGTATATAGCCTGCCAGCCCCTGGACCCTGTAGTATATAGCCTGCCAGCCAAAAAGTGTATCTTCCTTCTGATGCCCTACCCCCAGCAGGTCCTCTTCTATCCATCGCAGCTCCGACTTTGGCTCTGTGTCCCCACAGTCCGTCGCAGGCATTGTGACGTCAGCCTCTCGCTGACGTCCGAGTGTGTGCTGATGCCGACGCACACATTAGATAGAACGTCAGCGTGCGGCTGCGACGGACTGCTGGGACATGAAGCCGTGATGGATAGAAGAGGACCTGCTGGGGGGCATTGTAAGGTGAGTACACTTGGTTTTTTTTTTTTCTTGACACGAGTATAAGCCTAGTTATTTTGTGCTGAAAAACTCTGCTTATACTCAAGTATAAACAGTAAATTTTGAATTCCTGTGATCATACAACCCCAAAGCATAAAGGAGACCACTGTGAAATCTGTGCCCACAAGAAAACTGAGCCCACAAGAAAATGGTTCAAATGCATTTTTCCCTGCATTTGTTAATTTTTCTTTCAGCTTCCCAGTATACAGCATGGAAAATTGATTACCACCACTGGGGAATATAATTTGTTATGCAGCTCCCATATAGCTCTGTATACAGAAATATAAAGTTATGGATTTTTGAAGGTGTGAAAAATGGAAACTCAAAAGATAAAAAAAGGTTAAATGGGCATTTTGGTATGTAGGGATACCAAATGTATTTTTACAATTTTTGTTTATTTTTATATGCATTGTAAGGATATTGGTTGATTATTTTGTGCCGATTTGGTGCTTCAAGCTCCTGCAGTGAGAATATTTTCTTTAGACAGATAAGGAGGCTAATGATTAACTCTTTCTATATGTAGAAAATATTTCACTTGATCCGTCACTCTAGAGCTCTCAGTTGCTGGATAGTTTTAAGTCATTATCTTCCTTTATCTCTCAACGGTCGAGGGAATGCCAAACAGAAAACCGTTTTACATAAAATCCTTAAAGCACAATTCATATTAAAATGGGTCATTAAAATATAAGCTAATATGTAATTAGTAGTTATTTAAAATTTTGATTCTGTTAGCAGAAAAATGATGTGGACTTGCACTGTAAAGGAGAATTAAAATGCTGCTAATCAGTCCTGTAATTGTGTCCCTGTGGAGGAGACAGGACAGAAGATGGCCGCTGATCACATGTCCTGCATCTGCCGGGGCAGGTCATATGATCAACCATACGTTTGGCAGTAGTTTTGGTATTCCCTGTAAAAAACAACTGTGGTGATGAACATACAATTCATGGGATCTGCATAAATACCAAAAATGTGCGTCTTTGGTGCCCTGTGGGACTGATTTGTTCAAGTCTGTGGGCCTAACTGCTGTACTCAGCTATCTCCCTCACTTCTGTAGAAGTTACTAGAGTAATGTCCACAACCTGTTGGCATTTCTCACCTGTCCTGTGGAGTAAATATTTGGTTTGGTGGCAGTAGAGCAAGTGAAAATCCAAAGTGGAGGTTTGATTTTCTGTATCTAGTTTTATCGAGTACATACACTGCAAAAACAAACCCTTTAAATATTTTATCATGTGTTTTGCATTTTATTTTTTAGTTGACATAACTGTTTATCACAATGGTTACCATGGCGATCTCAATGAAACCTTTTATGTTGGAGAAGTTGATGAAGGAGCAAAACGACTTGTCCAAACAACTTACGAGTGCCTAATGCAAGCAATTGATGAAGGTATTCTATAAATTGTAAAGCTTTTAGTGTATCTTTCAGATTGGATCAGTTGGCTAGTACTGACTATAACTCTGGATTGGATAAGACTTGCGCCCGTTGCAATTTACTTGCATCGTAAGCTTGCCTGAATGTGTGGCCTGAACGCATTGAGTACGGAACTGTGCTGACATGCGGAGTCCATTCCGGTCTCTAAGCGTTCAGGCAAGCTAACATTGCGAGTAAACGGCATTACACTTTTGTGCAATAGATCTTCATGCCTTAGTGCAGCGGCCTGAAAAGGCTCTAGGCATTTTAGCAAATTTTCGTACATTGCGGTTTAAGGGCCATTAATTTTTTTTTGCTGTGTTTTTTTTTTCAGAATGCATAGAGCAAGTTTAAACATAATAAAAGTTTACTTTTTTAACATTTTTGAATTAAAATTGGAAAAAAGGCCTCTTTTGTAATTTATAGTACTTTTTGCATTTTCAAATTAACTAAAAATGACCATTCTTAATGAATTCCCTATTTAGTTTTTGTTTCATATTTAATGTGTATAGTCTAGGGCAGTGGTGGCGAACCTATGGCACGGGTGCCAGAGGTGGCACTCAGAGCCCTCTCTGTGGGCACCCAGGTCCTCAGCATAGAGTTCATAAGACAGGACCCATGGCCTCCTCCTGCAGTCCCAGGCCACTTAGGACATTGTGCACTTTGCACTATTTTAAAGCAACACATCCTTTGCTGCAGGAGAAGTGGCTGCAGGCTGGGACTGCAGGAGAAGTGAGAAGATATGGCCAGTGCTGGATTATAATTTGAGCTCCTGACATGGGCTCTGCATTCTTCCTGTACAGGGGACCTTGGAGCGAAGCTACAAAATAATCAGAATTTCTCCTCTTACTACTGTATTGATGTCCTCAGGACGCCAATATGATTAAAAGCTTTTAAAAAGCAGTAAGCAATAAGTTATTGCTTAAATTGCCACGTTGGCACTTTGAAATAAATAAGTGCCTTTTTGTTGTCATTTGGGCACTCGCTCTCGAAAAGGTTTGCCATCACTGGTCTAGGGCAAACAGGGAGTATATGGCATTGTTTTTTGTAGTGAAGCAGGATTTTTTTTTTTTTTTTTTAATATTGGGAAATGCAAAAGTATTTTTATGAATATTCATATTTTGTGTGTGTGGTTTTTTTTACTTTATATGTCCCCCATGAGGTCATAAAAGACCTCTTCAGTTTTTTTTTCTTTTACAAGTATAGATGCCTCCGTTACAAGGGGATTTACAGGGGGAAATGACCACCTGTGACTGGTGATTTTAGACCCAGCAGCTCTGATTAACCCCTCTAGACCCGGTGGTCACGTGACCACCAAGTCTATTTTGCCAGTGGCAGCACTGGCTTTGCTCATCCATGCATCGCGCTACTTCAGCACAATGCTGGAGGAAATGGTAATGAACCAGATCTCCTTTCTCCCTAGGGTCTCTGATGCCCTGAGACCTGGTCCTGCTAGTGCGGGAGCAGTAGAAACTAAAGTCAGCAGGGCAGTCCGAAAGCAGTTAATTACATGACTGCTGCCAAGCTATATTTCACCTTACCAACGTCCAATTCAAGCAGATTCATTCTGCGTGGCTCTGGAAGCAATGAGATGACACTGATGGATATACCTTGTGGAATCCCTCTGGGGCCATATGAACTCTGTAAATGATTTTCCATGAGTTATCCACCGAAGTTACCTGTAAACTGTTTTTAGTTTATTCCTCTTTTCCTCTGGTTAGCTTTCGATTTCATGATGCCGCGGCCCTGCGTTATATGACCAGAGCCATGGTAGAGAATTATTATTATTACATTTTAATACATAACTGTAATGTATTTTTCTTTTACAGTGAAGCCTGGTGTTCGGTATAGAGAGCTGGGAAATGTTATACAGAAACATGCTCAGGCCAATGGTTTTTCTGTTGTTCGAAGTTATTGTGGACATGGCATTCACAAATTATTTCATACTGCGCCCAATGTACCGCACTACGCCAGTAAGTTTCATTAAATTTTTTTCTCGCAAACTTAGTAATACCTTAGTCCTTTGCTTTTTCTGATAGCAGGTATACTTCAATTTTATAGCACTAAACTTAGTCAATTCTAACATTAACATCTCATACCACAGAGGAGCCATAAAGGGTCCCCATCTACACTCTGGAATCTTACATTGACCATCACTGAGTAATGGGAGCTAACACTGCAATAAAACTGAGAAAAATTGTAAAGTAAGGACTTAAACATGATCTTTATTGTGTAAACATCAGTAGGGGTGTAAAATCCGAGAACTTTATTTCATGGGCAAACCCCTTTAATAAGGAGTCAGCAAAAGCGTTGACAAATGCTTCTTAGACCCCATTCATTCAAACTTGTGCTTTCTCCAGTCAGTGCTGTATCAATCTGTATATACAAACAACAAGAACCTTTAACCCCAATACCCTTAAATGACTTTTATTAGTTCATATCCACACAACAAACACATCAAAATGCATATATGCTATTAAAAAAAGATTCTGGCCATGGTCCATGATCCTCTGCCATGCAGGGGTTCCCCTTCACACACTAATATCTACAGGATAAGTGCATCAAATATATCAATGCAATGCAGTTGTATATCACGAAACAAGGGCCACCAGTTTCTAAGTATCACAGATAAATTCCATAGGAACAAAGTCGCTGGATATACTAACAAATATATCCATACATACGCTCCAAGAGATTAAGGGAGACCCCACAAACACCCTAACCCCACTCGTATCGCCAATGTATCTGGCTTCCTCAGGGGTCCTTTAGACAGGTGGTATACAGAAAAAGATCACAGGTACTTTCAGTTTTACTTATATATAGCTCAAGACACAGCATATAAGAATAGGACCCCTGAGAAAGCCAGATACACTGGTAATGCGCAAAAAATATAGAGCACGTCTCTCACGCTACAGTGGACTATACAGCCATGTAAATGGATGGCCGTATTGCTCATTAAAATGAATGTGCCTCTATGCTTCCCGTATGAAAATGGTACAGTGCGGGTAGCATATGACTGTTTTCATATGTTCATGTGAAAGAGGCCTTAGTGTGCTTTCACCAAACTGTATTATGGGCATATTTCAGCTTTGTTCGTACAGCTACAATACATAACCAGACTTCAGTCACCTATTGGTAATTAAATTGCAGCACGTTTTAGGTAGTAAAGGGGCAAAGTCAAATCTTTTTTAACCCTTTATGCTCACTGTCAATGAAAATAACAACTTTTCCCACCATGAATGACAACTCATTTTTAAAGGACATTGGCGGGTTGAGCGACCCGCAGTCGACATTGACCAATATGCTGCAAACAAGCCTTAGAATGTGACAATAAGTGAAAGGATAAAACATAAGTGATTATATTTTGGGGTTTTCATAATTGCACAAACCCAAAGAATAAGGGTACCATACAGTGTACAGCTTTACGGTACACTACACAGGATTGAAAAGGTTCACTGTCCCCAGTTCTTTTATCCCCAATTATCCTACCTGAGGGTGCTAGTAGTTATTAACGCCGAAACGCTCTGCAACGGATATATCCGCCAGAGAGCTATGAAGGATATATGAAGAGGGCTCACGGGCTGAGCCCTTTTAATACAGAGATGGACTTTGCTGCATATTGCAGGAAAGACCCATAGCTAACACCTGCAGGTGGTGCTTGCACTGATCGCGGGTGTTAATCTCTTGTTTGCTGCCAGCAAAGACGCTGGTGGCAATTAGAACACGGCGTTGCCCATCTTTATCGAGATCGCCCCTCCACTGAACGTCAACAGGGGGGCAACGATCGGTTGCCGTGACAGCCTCCGATCTTCATCAGACCCTAGGTTGCGTGGTTTCTGTAGATTCGTTACAATGATCCAGTGGCTCATTGTAATGAATCCTATGTAAAAACGCCATATACTGCAATACAGTAGTACTGCAGTATTTAGTAGGAACGGCCTGTCCATCTAGGGTTAAAGTACCCTAGAGCAGGGGTCTGGAAGCTTTTTGGCTGAGAGAGCCATGAACACCACATATTTTTAAATATAATTCTGTGAGAGCCATACAATATGCACAACCCCCCCATTAAATAGGTAGCCGCAGCACATGTCCCCCAGTAGATTGGTAGCCCCAGTACATGCTACCAGTAGATAGGTAGCCACAGCACATGGTCCCCAGTAAATAGGTAGCCCCAGTACATGCCCCCCAGTAGATTGGTCGCCCCAGTACATAGGTAGCCACAGCACATTCCCCCATTAGATAGGTAGCCCCAGTACATGCCCCCTAGATTATAGGTAGCCCCAGTACATGCTACCAGTAGATAGTTAGCCCCAGTACATGCTACCAGTAGATGGGCAGCCCCGGCGCATGCCCCCCAGTAGATGGGCAGCCCCGGCGCATGCCCCTCAGTAGACAGTCAGTAACATTCCTGCCTGCATCCAGTGATCTGCATTATGTGTGTTTTAATTAATCAATGAATTGTCTGTGAGCCAGATGCAGCCATCAAAAGAGCCACATCTGGCTCCCGAGCCATAGGTTCCCTACCCCTGCCCTAGAGGGTCTAAGAAATAGTGAAAAGAAAAAAAAAAGTTTAATATAAAGTAAAAATCACAGACACATTGGGCATCAATGTGTCCCAAAATGCCTGATCTATCAAAATATAAAAATGGTTATTCCCGGCGGTGAACCACAAAAGAAAAGAAAAATCACACCCAAATGTCTGAACGCGACCTTTGCACATTTTTACATCACATTAAAAATGTAATTTAAAAAAGTCTCATAGTCCTCAAATTGGTAGCAATGAAATGGTCTCATTTCCCAAAAAATGACTCATCACACAGCTCCATATACCCAAAGTATGAAGTTCTTTGCATCAGAAGGCGAAACAAATTTTCTTTTTCATACACATTCATTTAATTTTTGAAAATGTATTAAAACGCTGTAAAACATATATAAATTTGGTATCACATTGATTGTACCAAACAATAAAGCAGTGTTGTTTGGAGCGCACAGTGAAAGTTGTAAAAACTGAGCCCACATAGTGACGCAAATTTGTGTTTTTCCAATTCTCCCACATGGGTTTTTTTTTTCTTTTTTCACAACATGGTATAATAAATAACCTCATTGAGAATTAAAATTTGCTACACACAAAATAAGCCCTCATACAACTCTACACTGAATAATGAAAAAGTTATGGAATTTTGAAGGTGGAGAGCAAGAAAAGAGAGAAAAAACCCTGCGTCCTTAAAGTGTTAAATATCATTTCTATCATTCCATTTTTTTTTTATCTTAAATCTCATCCATTTGCCTGTCACTTTATATGCCCCTATTTGATATGGTATCCTTATATCAAAGAGGTATCCTTTTAATGTGCACAGAAAATGTACATACAAAGGGTTAATCAGACATTATTGGAAAATGCTGAGAAGTTGTTTTTTTTTTTTTTTTTAGAAAACAAGGCTGTCGGTGTGATGAAACCCGGGCATGTGTTCACTATCGAACCAATGATCTGTGAAGGTGAGTATGACAGCTTGTCCACTTTGCCTGGTTAGATTTACTTTCTCAGCCGTATGTTTTGGTTTTTTTATCCAGAATATATTAAGATGAGTGAATTGTGCAGAATATGTAAAAGACTGAACAGAATGTTAAATCTATGAAAATAAGAATCTGACTACTCCTCAGTTTTGTGTATATAACAAGGGTTTTAAATACTTCCTGCTGTACTTGTTGATTAGACTTTATTTTAGACTGAGTATTTAGCCATATAACCCCTTTGTGGGGGCCTGAAAGTCAAGGTCACCTTTTGTTGTTCTGTAAATCACCTCTTTGGAACCACTTTACCCATCGCAACAATTTTTTCCTTAAACTGTAACTTGATAATTTTATTAGTATTTTTATAAAATTAGCAGACAAATAACTAAAATGTTAAAAAAATGTTTTTTTTTAAAATGGCAGTTAAATTGTATAAACCTTTACCGAAATATGTTATAAATATGTACAGTGTCATCCCATCACCATTTTACAGGTTCAGGGGCAGATGGTACATGTACTCTTACATAGTTTCTTATGCTGTATTCAGCCTCCAGCTGACAGGCCGGAGGGGGCTCGCTTCTCCTGAACCCTACAACCTAGAAACACAATTTTGGTGTCCTATTAAAGGGAACCTGTCATCACCGGGCTGTATTTCAGTGGCGACACCTTACATTAGAGAGTGAACGGGTTAACACCTGCTAGTTAGAATCCACCATAGGCTGTTGCGGAATTACAAAATCCTACTGCACAGTTTGTGTATTTCTACACTGCCTAGTAAGACAGCGTAGCGAAGGCACGCATGTGCAGTGATCTGTGCGGCTCACTGCCTCGCAGCTCAGTGCACATATTGGGATTACAAGGTGCACCTCACAAGCGCAAGGTTTGTTTGTGCGGTGAGCCTACGTCGTCAGGGGGAATAGAGGGAGAATGTGAGAGGAGGTTTCGGGGGGGGGGGGGGGGGGAAAAAATGAGCTGGGGGCAGGACCTATGCTGGACTCAAACTAGCAGGTGGCGCAAACACCAGGACTTCAGCGCTTGAGCTGGCAGGGAGCTAGGTAAAGTTAACCATCGTATATTTGAAGCATAGAAGTCTATGGGAACGTGAAAAATACGGATAACACACAGTTATCATCTGTATGCCCTCTGTAATTGTGGATTTGCTAGGTAACACAATCCTATGAACCATTTGCCAACATGGGGTTTTTTTTTGTTTTTTTGTGGATCTGCAAAAATGATGACACACACATCAATTATGGGGACAAGGGGGCTCAAAAACAGATTGCACACTGATGATACACAAGTTGCAAAAACAGAGCACGAGAACAGCACACAGTTTTCCATGTGAATGTAGCCTTAGGGTTGCAAAAAAAAATTAAACAAGGTTAAATTGGCTTTTCTTCAGTTTCAAAAGGATATATATTTTTTCTCTTACTGGAATGCTTCATTTCCCTTCCTTTCACAATATCTAATCTTTTAATTGACAGGAGGATGGCAAGATGAGACCTGGCCAGATGGGTGGACTGCAGTGACAAGAGATGGAAAACGTTCAGCTCAGTTTGAGCATACCCTTTTAGTCACAGAGACTGGATGTGAGATATTGACAAGGAGATTGGAACACAATGGACGTCCTCATTTTATGTTTTAGCATCCCTCTTGTTGTCTTAATTAATAGATATGGTGTTGACTGCTGTACACCATAAGTTTTTACATGGCAAGTACCTGAAGAAAATGTGGGGTTTTATCACAACTTTACATATCTGTGATAGAGGAAAACATCTTGTGGTTTGAAATATAGTGTGTTAAGCAACTCTTGAAACAGGAGAAAACAGGTCTTTGTGTATTTTCATTTTTTTCCTGCCTTTTTATTGCCATCTGTTTTAAGAAACTTGTCACCCTTAAAAACTGTTTCTTGCCTTCTAAATTTTCCTGGACAGAAACACCCGTTGCCTCCACCGTGACTCTTTATACCAATATTGGTTTGAATTTTACAGATTTGGTTTTGGGGTGCTGAGTGTGTATGTGTGTGCGCTGATAGCATCTTCTAGCTATGCATTTGTGTTGAAATGTAAGACAATGGGCTACTTCTCAACTTTGGCTGTCTTAATGCTGCTGAAAACGTGTAGTAAGGGCATATAAATGTCTAGGCTTGTGGAGTCGAATATGTACGTGTGTCTATTTTTTGTTTTTCCCTGGGGGTTGTCTTCTGCATCATAAAGATAGAGCAGTAAAGACAAGTTTTTTTTTTTTGTTTTCCTTCAACATTTGGTCCTGTTTTAGCATCCAGACCCATAGTAGTTGTTCAGTAACTGGAGCTATCTGGCATTGAAAGGAGGTTGACCTATGTCTTGGTGCCTTTTAAAGCATAAAAAAGTTTTTCAAGTGACTTTTCTTAATAAGCTGTCTTATGGGTACATGAGTAGTAATACCATATCTGGCTGTTATGTATATTAAGTGTTTTCACCATATATTTTATTTTTACTTCTAGACGGCTTTTAGCTGGTGAGTGGGAAGTGTCTGCTTTGGTGTGTTCCATACAGTTCACACATAAAAGGGGACACGCTCCACTAACTCTTACACGCATAGAGAAGTGGTGGCATCAAAAAGTACCTTGGAGAAGTGCTGACCAGTGTAGCTGTCAATTCAGTAATGTTAAAAACTTAATAGAAGCTGCAACCATTATGGCACAAGCTCGCTTCATTCTCTATGGACTTCTGTAAGCAGCATGTAACCCTGAAATCTTGCCCCTATTTTCCAGAATGGGAAGGGGAAGGAGTGCAGAAAGCCGGATTTGTGTGTACTATCAATTTTCGAGATTGTTGCAAGTATAGTGCCTATTTTAGCTTGCAAAGCTGACCTGTTTCTAACAAGTATATGTCTGAAAGTAGTAACCTCTTAATGACTGTATTTGTTGGCCCCCATGTTCAGGGTCTTCAGACCTTGTATACAGTCTGCTTTAATTATGTTGATCGTTACAAGACTTTATGTATAAAGAATTCTTGCACATCAGGGGACTGTGCAGCTTACTGTGCAGGATATAGGATAACATCAAACAAAGTTTCTGTTGACAAAGTATAGTATTTTGCCAAATCATGTAAAAATGGATTTGCATCTTTCTCTGTTTTACCATTCCCCTTGATTACTTGGCTCTTTAAATACATTCATTCTACAAGGTATATGTGTGGCGCCTCTTACTTTGAGAGTAACATGGGGCGTAAAACTGTGCTGTATATGCAAGTAACCAGTCCATGCTGACAATGTTTCATTAAAATAACCTTAAAGAAATATTTACTGGAATTGTTTTTTTTTTTCCATTCAATCCATAAGTAATTGAATAAAGACCTGTTGGCCCAACGTTTTGATATGCTTTTCAACCAAATATTCTTGTTAAATTAAAATATGTTGACAAATTTAAGGTAATGTTTTTTTTTTCTTTGTCTCTAATTCTTTGTTGGTAAGTAATTATGACAAGGTTCATATTTTTATATTACAATCTAATCTTCAACATATCCTCCATGCATATATGCCTAATCCTGCAGCAATATATGGGATCTAATCTAATGTCAGATTGCACAATTACCATATTTGCAGGACTCATTAGCATAATTTAAAAAGTTATTTTAGAAGGAAAGAGGCCATTGAGAACTACCTGGACAGCCGAGGCCCATTTTTCTCTGACTTTGACGTATTTTATAAGGAAACATAGATTTTGTGATATGGACCCATTATTATGCGATTTCAAAGCCATCATACTACCCAACTCAGGATCTTGGTTATAAAGACAAAAAACTAATCGGTCCATTTTGCAATAGTTTTGAGACCTTTACAGATCCTACATATCACATGAGGCAGGCCATACCAGGGGAAAAAAATGACGGCCTGGGATTTTTTTTCAATTGTGTCTGTAGGGCACATATTAGGAATTTCAAAAAAATGTACAGTGCCTACAAGTAGTATTCAACCCCCTGCAGATTTAGCAGGTTTGATAAGAAGCAAATAAGTTAGAGCCTTCAAACAAGAGCAGGATTTATTAACAGATGCATAAATCTTACAAACCAAAAAGTTATGTTGCTCAGTTAAATTTTAATAGATTTTAAACATAAAAGTATGGGTCAATTATTATTCAACCCCTCAAACCACCAGAATTCTGTTTAGTTCCGCTAAAGTATTAAGAAGTAGTTCAGGCACAAAGAACAATGCGCTTCACATGTTTAGTTAATTATCTGTTTTTCCAGCCTTTTCTGACTATTTAAGACCCTCCCCAAACTTGTGGACAGCACTCATACATGGTCAACATGGGAAAGACAAAGGAGCATTCCAAGGCCATTAAAGACAAGATGGTGGAGGGTCACAAGGCTGGCAAGGGGTACAAAACCATTTCCAAGGAGTTGGGCCTACCTGTCCACACTGTTGGGAGCATCTCCAGGAAGTGGAAGGCTTATGGAACTACTGTTAGCCTTCCACGGCCTGGACAGCCTTTGAAAGTTTCCTCCCGTGCCGAGGCCAGGCTTGTCCGAAGAGTCAAGGCTAACCCAAGGACAACAAGGAAGGAGCTCCGGGAAGATCTCATTGCAGTGGGGACATTGGTTTCAGTCAATACCATAAGTAACGTAATCCACCGCAATGGTCTCCGTTCCAGAAGAGCACGTTAGGTACCTTTACTTTCAAAGCGTCATGTCAAGGCTTGTTTACAGTTTGCTCATGATTACTTGGAGGACTCTGAGACAGACTGGTTCAAGGTTCTCTGGTCTGATGAGACCAAGATCGAGATCTTTGGTGCCAACCACACACGTGACGTTTGGAGACTGGATGGCACTGCAGACGACCCCAAGAATACCATCCCTACAGTCAGCATCATGCTGTGGGGCTGCTTCTCAGCCAAGGGGCCTGGCCATCTGATCCGCATCCATGGGAAGATGGATAGCACAGCCTACTTGGAGATTTTGGCCAAGAACCTCCGCTCCTCCATCAAGGATCTTAAAAGATGCATCGTCATTTCATCTTCCAACAAGACAACGACCCAAAGCACACAGCCAAGAATACCAAGGCCTAGTTCAAGAGGGAAAAAAAATCAAGGTGTTGCAGTGGCCTAGTCAGTCTCCTGACCTAGATAACTTGGAGAAGATCTGCATGGAGGAGTGGGCCAAGATAACTCCAGAGACCTGTGCCAGCCTGAGCGGGTCTTTATAAAAGACGATTATTAGCTGTAATTGCAAACAAGGGTTATTCCACAAAATATTAAACCTTGGGTTTGAATAATAATTGAACCACACTTTTATGTTTAAAATTTATTAAAATTTAACTAAGCAACATAACTTTTTGGTTTGTAAGATTTATGCATCTGTTAATAAATCCTGCTCTTGTTTGACGTTTGAAGGCTCTAACTTATTTGCTTCTTATCAAACCTGCAGGGGGTTGAATACTACTTGTAGGCACTATATGTCAATTTACGAATGGGGAACAAAAGGACTTCTTCTTTGTTCCTGTTTTGATTTTTTTGGGGTTTTTTTTTTTTTATTTCTGTAACACTTAATACACAAAGACTGTTTGAAAAGTTTGAAGTATGGATTAAAAAAAATATTCATTTTGAATAGTGTTCCAAGAGGTATGTTGCTATGTACATTTAAGATCCAGTTCACAATGTCACCCTGTACACCATGAAATTGAGTGCAGATCCCAATGCACAGGTGCAGGATCTGGATGAGAAGGAATAGTGTGACCAAGAGAAAAAAAATACTTTTAACAGATTTTCTGTAGTGAAGTAGCAGACTTTTGTAAGACTTTTATACGCAGATCTCTGGACGTTATTCACCTCTGTCTTATGTATTGAGCCATAATTTAGGATATCAAGAAGCCGTTCTTTAGGATATCAAAGAAGCACTTATACATGTCTGAGATTGCTAAAAAAAATGTTTTTCCTATAACTACACATCAACCACCATTTTTCTACAGAAATTAACTTTTGTCTAGAATGGAATGGATAGAAGCTGCTATTTTTTTTTTTTCAATCTGACAGCTGTTGTATTCCTCCCAACAAGAATCAGAACAAATTTACATTCCTGTTTTCAATATACTCAAGGTAACTGGGATGGCAACAAAGCCAACAACCCTAATCCACTTACACTAAATTCTCTTTACTATCTGTTCACTTTGAGTCACAAGGCTTACTTTATATACCGAATGTAGACATAGACAAGACCTTCTGTGACTATTAGAACATAAACTGGAGTAGCTTGCTCCATTTGGAGCAATGGAAGAAACTATGACTTGGGCATAAGTCACAATACGATCCTGTCTGTTGCCGACCGGCCAGTTGGTTTGTGCACATGGTTGTGCACTTTGGTCTTGTGGATGAGCTCATAGAAGTGAACTAAAATGTGTGTTCGAGAAAAAAGTAGAGTATGACCGGCACTCAAAATTTGCTAAAACATCTTTTATTTCATATTCTTTAAAAAAGGAAGGTCACATTGTGACCTCTACTTTTTTTTCTCAGATTATCGGTGGCTCTCTGACAAGCCCTCTACAACACAGGTCCCCAACCTTTTTGCACCAGGGACCGGCTTTAAGCTAGACCAGTTTTCCATGGCCCGGTGGGGGCGGGGCTTTGGTCATATGGGGTGGGGTTATGGAGGGGTAAAGCTTATAATATAAGATATCAGGGAGTTTCCGCACCAGATCCATCATATTGGTTTGGTGTAAAAATAAAGCAATGCAAAATGCATACAGCGTATGGCCATGTAGTATAAAATGCATACAGAATACCGCCATGTAGTATAAAATGCACACAGCATGCCACCAAGTATTATAAGATAGATACAACGTACCGCCAAGTAGTATAAAATGCATACCAGGTACTGCCATGTGGTACAAAATAGAAGCCATGATAAATATCACAAATGCTACATATACATACAGCATATATACACATAAACAAACAGTAGATACAGCTTACACACACACGCGGGAGCTCAGTGCTGGCCGGTGCCGCCCCCTCGCTGAGCAGGAGGCACCCCTGCGCGGACCGGCTGATAAACTCCAACGGCCCGGTCCTGATCCGCGGACCGGCGGTTGGGGACCTCTGCTCTACAAGACACGAGCAACAGGACTATACAGAGGATTTTCTATCTTAACCTTCTCAGGCCCACGTGAATGAGCTGATAGCTCAAAAAACTTTTTTTGTACCGTACTAAAATGTGTGTTAGCTGTAGAATATATGGCTATGACATGTCCTAAATTCTTGGCTTTGTGTATGTAGGCTTAGGCCTCATGCATACGACTGTATAGAAAAGGCTGTATATGTAACCCAATGCATTCCCATGGGTAATACATCCATCTATGTACATGGCTGTATAAAAATATAGAGCATGTCCTATTTTCCACCGTGTTTCTGTCGCGTACAGCCCCCTGGGAACATATAAAATATGGACTAACAACGTGCTGCATACGTCTGTGCACCGTATGCTTCCGTATATAAGTGCAGTGACCCAAGCCAGGGGGAGGTGCATTCTGTCAGCCAGCTATCATTTGCCAGCCCACCATATTTTATAGGGATATGATGCAATACATCCCGTATTTACGCCAGAATGGGGTGGGGGGGGGGGGGAGCAGCAGGAGATGCAAAGAGAGACAGAGAAAGTTCTGTAGAATCACAGACTGGGATGGAGGGACTGATGGGGATCATGGAGATCTTGTACCCCACTATTCTCTGCAGGCGACATCTGCATTCACTGTCTGGGACATATTCAGCTCTGCTTCATACACTATCACATGACCTCCATCCACCCCATGAAACCGACTCATAAACAAAGTACAGATTCACAGGGCTTGTCAACACATGGAGAGGAAGGAGCCATTGCAGATCTGAGGTGGGTAGCAAGGAAACTATTGAATATAGGTAGAAAAGATAATAGGCAAAGATGTTTTACATCCCAAGAGCTATTAATCTGTGGGGAATTTAAAACCCAGAATCATCATCTGTAACCACACCCCCCAAAACAAGACAAGACACAACTATAATGATAAAAAAAAGTTATAGTTTGTAGAAGGAATTTACGGAAAAACTGAAAATGGCCTGGTTATTAACTTGGACAACAGGTGCTGCACATGGGTGCTGCCATCTTGGACAACAGGTGCAACCCATTGGCCCGCCATCTTGGATTTGATACCTGCCCCTCATGACATCATAGGGGGGAAGGGATAGGTTGTGATGACAGCGTAATTTGTAAGCAAATTCCCGAGGCAGCTTCATACCGTTCAGGAGCAAAACTGCCATATGCATCAATACAATAGTATTTCAGTATATAGCGGGCACAATAAGACTCCCTAGGGCTAAAGTACATCAGGGGGGAAAAAAAAGTTTAAAAAAAAAAATAATAATAACCTTAGAGTTCAAACTGCCATACTATCCCTAGAACTGATATAAAAATAACTAAAATCCTAAAGAGTTTTTTATGGACTGATCCACTGTTGTCGGTGAACACAAAAAGAACAGGTTCAGATCTGTGAAAAAACTGAAGTGTGAAAAAGCCTGTTGAAAAGAATGGCTCAGTAAGGCATCACTGACGCCAGGAAGAGAAAACCAATCTGTATGTGTCCATAAGCCAAAATGGGTTCAGTGAAACATCACTGATGTGAAAAAAACAATATGAAACCACCCTAAGGCTCAGACAAGGATTACACTTTAGGAATAAAAATATTTAAACAGCAGCCAGGAAAAGGGGCACATAAAAGGTAGAGAAGATTTTGGAAGCTTTGCGCAAAAGGGAAGGGTTCACAATGGGGCTCCCATCCCCCCTTAAAAAATATACATATTTGTAGACTCACACATGTTTATATCACACACATCTAAGCACTCATATATACACAAATCATATATAAAGTTACATATATACAGTTCTTCATTTATACATTCATGCACATGGTACACTTACATACAGTTATATCAGATATATACACATCTTGAACACACCCACAGTGTTTACCAATTAAATACACACATACAGTATACAGGCAGACCCCGGGTTACATACAAGATAGGGTCTGTAGGTTTGTTCTTAAATTTAATTTGTATGTAAGTCGGAACTGTATATTTTATCATTGTAATCCTAGCCAGAACTTTTTTGGTCTCTGTGACAATTGGATTTGTTGGGTTGTCATAAGAATCAATATTGACACTAAATTGACACAATATTGACATTTAATAACTGTTACAGCTGATCATTGTATCCTAGGACTAAAGTACAATAAATTACCAATATCCAGAGGACTGTTTGTAAATAGGGGTTGTATGTAAGTCGAGTGTTCTTAAGTAGGAGACCGTCTGTATACACATCACTAATGCCCACAAATATAGACACACATACTTACAATACCATATACGTTCGGCAAATATACACCTACAGTATGTACACATCATATCTATTTATACACACATATACAGCAAATATACACACACTTACAGTACTATTTATAGTCATACAGCATATATGCGCACACATACAGATTGTACATTGCAGACGGCAGGAATTACAGATAAGAGATTCTAGTCCTGTCGTTCTGTGCCCACAAACATTTTTTTACCCAAGCAGCAGACTCAATGTGCAGCATAACATACAGGCGGTCCCCTAGTTAAGAACACTCGACTTACATACGACCCCTAGTTACAAACGGACCTCTGGATATTGGTAATTTATTGTACTTTAGTCCCAGGCTACAATAATCAGCTGTAACAGTTATCACAGGTGACTGTAATGAAGCTTTAGTGTTAATCCTGATTCTTGTGACAACCCAACATTTTTAAAATCCAATTGTCACAGAGACCAAAAAAGTTCTGGCTGGTGTTCCAATGATAAAGTATACAGTTCCGACTTACATACAAATTCAACTTAAACACAAACCTACTGCCTGTATATATGTGTGTGTGTATATATATATATATATATATATATATATAGTGGTGCGCATCTCCGATTTTTTGGTGTGTCCGGCCAGATGCTAGGGCCCCCTGACACTGCTGACCCCATAGCAGCTGCTATGATTGCTACCCCTGTTTTTACGCCCCTGGTTTTTCCTAAAAGTTTAATGTTTTCATTTTAACTGCACAATGAATGCCGTAAAAATAAAACCCAGAAGAAAATTTCCCAACTAACTTTTCCAGTATATTTTGCTCCATATTAAATAATGCAGTTTAAGAAGTAAATTTCATTCCTCCAACATTATTGCAATTATTTAATTGCCAAATTCTCTGACAGATGAATTTTCCTTCTTATGGCTTTACACTCATTACTATCAAAATCTTGTTGTTGACTTTGCACGAACTGTAACCAAGACTTGAGTAAGGCTACAACAATATGCTACTCAATGGGTCACATTTATGAAGGTGCTTGCACCAGTTTTTGTGTGGTGACAGGTTTACTTTAAAGGAGTTTTCCCCCCAAAGAAGTTGAGCCCTATCCATCACTTAGACCCCCACCAATCATGAGAACAGGGGGTCTAATGGGTACTGAGGTACCTCCGTCTGACCACTTGTCGCTCCCTGAGATGAACTGAGGAAAACCCCTTTAATCTATGAGTAGATGGAGGGAAAAAAGACATATAGTTGTTCTAAATCACAAAAACAAGATTTTTGCTTCATTATTTCAGCAAATTAGACTTTGGTTAGCATTTAGACAAGAAATCACATGATATACAGTTAGAAAGGTAAATAACCCCTTGACTTTTGCTCTTCTAGTTTGTGTGTATTTAAGGGGAAGTCATATAAAAAGAAGAAATCTACACTGGTAAAAACTAAATCTTTCATATAATCATGGGTCAACATTCGGCAGTGTCACTGCTTTCACTTCTGCTGATTATACATTTGTGTGTTCAGTTATCTACAACCAAACAGTTGTGAGTATGACAAATAATATTCATCATGCCGTACAATAGTATTATGCATTATACTGTACTGTTTACAAGGTATATTGGGCACTAATATGCTGTTAATCAACTTAAAATAAATACAGACAGTTCCTGGGTTACGTACAAGATAGGGTCCAGAGGTTTGTTCTTAAGTTGAATTTGTATGTAAGTCGAAACTGTATATTTTATAATTGTAGATCCAGAAAAAAAAATTTTGGCCCCAGTGACAATTGGAGTAGGGGACCGCCTATAATAGTATGCAGTGAAAATATTGTCAAACAGATTAATTCCAGACATTATGACACCAAATAATCAATTACAGACAATTTCTAGAGTGTGTGTATGGACTTTTGCAAACTTCACTATTATTTGCATAGTCGGGGGAGTTGTGGGGAACAATTATGAAATTATGTATATTTGTACAGTTTTTATTATTGCCACTGAATATCAATAATGTAGAAACAATATGCTTTAATAAACATTACCTGATTTAAAAAAAAAAAAAGATACACATACATTTTTACAATAGATTTTTTAATTATTTTAAAACGGATACCTTATAGAATGCATTTTTTATAGTATGGAATGTCATAGACATCTCAGTAACAAATATTAGTTGTTTTTTTAAATGTGTTTTTATTTTGGCCTCTAGGACACGGACCCATTTTTTTCGAATCTGCCCTGTGTCACTATAAGTGGTTATAGCTTTGGAACCCTATAACATATCCAGGGGATTTTAAGATTGTTTTCTCGTAACATATTGTACTTAAAATTATTTTGAAAATTTGGATCTTTTGTGTTTAGTTATGAAAATAATGCAAATTTAGAAAAAAAAACTAAATTCTCTACTTTTGAAGCAGAAAGTCATAGCACCCAAATTAATTGATAACTTACATTTCCAAAATGTCTCCTTTATGCTGGGATGTTTTTCTTAAGGTTGCACATATTTTATTAGAATGGTATGAGGCTTAGAATTTGAGTTCTATTTTTCTGATTTTTTGAAAAATCTCCAAATCCCGTATTTAGAGAGACCTGCTCAACTTTCAATTGACTGTGAGAGGCCTAAATAATAGCAAGACTTGTAAATTACCCCATTATTGAAACTATACCCCTCAACGTATGAAAATTTTTGAAGTTTCTTAAACATTAAGGGCTTTTCTAAGGGTTAAAACAAAATGGAGGTGCATTCTACAAATTGTAATATTTTTGGACAATACATTCATTTTCGGTGGAAATTTAAACATTTAAATGAAAAAAGGCTCCACAAAGTTTTATACCCAATTTCCCCTGAGTACACTGATACCCCATATGTGGTGGTAACCTGCTGTATGGGCGCATGACCAAGTATAGAATAGATTGGGCGCCGTTCAGAGCCGATTTCATTGTCAAATTGTACAGGTTTTAATTTTTTTTTTAATGTGGACATATAGGGGTTTATTTTTTGCCCCTTGAGATGCACTTTTCTGGTATATAATTTTGGGGCATCTATTGCTAATAGATAAGATTTTAATAACTCTTTGTTGGTGGAGAAAATGAAAATCATCCATTTTTTGGTAATTTTTGTTTAGTTTTTTTGACATAAAAATAATATGTTACTATTATTCTTTGGGTCACCAGATACCTCATTTATATAGATTTTTTATTTTTTCCTAATTTTACTGATTTGGAGAAAATCTTGTTCATTTTAGCAACACAGTCTTTTCAAATGCATAACACGAGAAGCGTTGTTCTTTTTAGTGGTATTATTTTGAAGCGAGTAACATTTTTAAAATCACTTTTTAGAGCAGGGTATGAAATTAAAATTATCTTTTTTCTGAACTTTTTTTTTTATGGGGTTTAACGTGCTGGTCCAATAATGATTCTTTTGTATTATAAAGATTGTTATGGACGCAGCGATAACCAAATATATGGGAATTTTTTGTCTGCATGCACAGACATTTTACAGTAGGACCCAGAAGGGGGTCTGACTGTCGGGAACATCGGGCAGCGCTGGGGCACTCAGGATAGCTTGAGGCCGCCCAGAAGAGGGTCAGATCCCCTGGCAAGCAGCACAAGTGGTCCAATCCAAAGGAGGAGGATCCTTACACGTTGTGGTCATGCTAAGGTCATGTAAGTGGTTAACACTCAGATCGTGAGTGCTAGAGCATGGTGTCAGCTGTACCTGACACTCGCTTCTTCTGGTTCCGGCTCCGTTTGTGAGCCAGTGCCAGAAGCTTTATGTAATAGAACATCCTGATGAGGACGTCCTGGTGGTAATAGTACATCCGCAGGGATGTACTATTACGTCCAAGTGCAGGAAGGGGTTAATGAATTAAAGCAATTGTTAGCAGGAAAAGGTCAATTGTGTGTTTTATATATTTTTAAGTTTAATTTTGTAATTTTGTTTCTAATTGTCTTTGTCAGGCATTCTGTTGGTGGTACAGGGCTGAGAGGCAGATGGCGGTTATTCCACTGAGTGGTATTTGCTAAACTTCCCAGTGTTGGAAATATTGCCTAGTTGTGGTTTATCATTTAGGGCAGTTGTCAAGTAGGATAGTGACAGTTGGGGAATTAGCATGAGGGCTCACTCACCCTTATCTGACCTGACAGTTCAAACGTGACTGGAAAATTTGGTTTATATGTTAATTTAAAATATCACTTAGATTAGTTTACATTGATTGAAGGATTAAATAACATGTGCACAATGAAAGTAGGAAAAACATACCATTCACTATGATCAATGATAATAGCAACAGTAAAGTAAACACAAAACAAACCTACATAGCATATACAAAGTCATATATATATATGTCACTTAATCAGATATTACAGTGTGGTTATAATATCAGGTCAAAATACCAGTACAAAATAACAATGGTGTCTGGAGGCATCAAACTTAATCCCGAGGAGGATAGGGTCGACACTGAGTACAAAATCAAAGCGGAATCACACAACCTATCACAGGTTTTGCCAAATTTCTCAGGCCGGTTTTTATATACGGTACTTATTTTTCTAATGGAACTATGGCATTAACTAGTGTTTTCCACTGGGAGCATTTAGGTGGCCGTGGATCCATCTGATAAGAGCCATAAATAAAGTCTCACGAAGAAAAATTCTCACATAATGAGGTCATAGTTCTTCATGTAGTAAATTATAGGAATCTCCACCACATCCGATAGGGTGGACATCACATCATTCCAAAATGATTGCAGCAGTAGGCATTCCCACATCGTTTGCCAAAAGACAGCAGGGGTGACCCTACATCTATGGCAACTGGGATCTGGAACACGGCACATTTTATTACTATTATGTGTGGAACTTTATTTATATTAATTTATTTTACTCATTATTGGGTGACTTCCTTCTATGTTTTGCTTTTATAGGCAATGCTTCTCTTTATTTTGTTATGATACCTGATATGATCATTTTTTGTTATGTCACCTGATATAACCAGTGCTTTTCCCCTTTTGTTTATGCTTTACTCATGCAACTTTTTATCATTCTGTTAAAATTTCCAAATGTATTTTTGTGAACGATAAAAAAGTTGAATACAAAAATTGTTTTGTGGGTCACCTTTCATAGTTTATTGGTTGAAAAAGACCATTCTGTTCAGCTGTTTTTTCACTTAGAAGCCATGACTGGGTGAGCGGTGGCAAACTCACCCTGCGATGTCACTGTAGGCTACCAACTGTCTAAAGCACATAAGCCACCCTGATAAGGGCAAACCTGCTATCAGGAAACTAACTAATGGACCATGAGAGACACTACAAGGTGACAAGGAAAACTTACTTTGTCTTGCAGCTGCTGGATGGTGGAGTGGACAGGTAACAAGTCAGAGAGATTAGAAGTCACACTAGGACACAGAGGGACAAACAACAATTACAGATAAACAAGGGGAGTCAGACAAAACCGGGTCAAAACCAAGATGATGGCAAAGCAGGGCCAGTGTTAGGGGGTGGCAAACTGTGCATTTGCCCAGGGACCCCTTGGACAGGTGAGCCCAACACTTAATAGACATGTTTTGGCAACAGTTGATTCACTTAGGACATAAGCCTAGTCAGGCTTTTGGCCTTAGTTAACAGTGAATGGGCGCTGGTGAACACTGTTTCCGCTAGCGGCTGATCACAGAATACTCAGGTGAAGGCCTTTGCCCTCAGTTGAGTATGTTCCAGCACAATAAGGACTCTTCACACCGGTAGTCAAGGCGCGGACTGATGATGTAATTGCACATTGCACTTGACTCTGCAACACAGTATCTGGAACTGAGTATCCTTTGAGCTGGCACCCCTCCCCCTCGCGTCTGGCCACAGCAGGAGCACAAGATATGGTTGCTGAGCAAGGTAATAGGTGTGTATTGATTTTATTTTTTTTATCCTTGCTTCTTGTGGAGGCGCCCTGTGACAATAATTGGATACTGTAGGGGGGGGGGGGGGGTGGGGATATAATGGGCGGTGGGGGGGATCCCTGTGACTATATTGGCATCTGAAGGGGGGGTTATGACAATAGTGGCTGCTGTGAGAGTCTGTGACTATAATGACTTTTCTAGGGGGGGGCTGTGACAATAATAACTGCAGTGGGGATCCCTGTGACTGTATGGATGCTGTAGGGGGGCCTGGGACTATAATGTCTGCTCTGTGTGGGGCCTTGTCATTATACTACTTTGGGGGTCCTGTGACAGTAATGGCTACAGTGGGGTGGCCTGTGACTATGCATGCTACTGAGGGGATCCTATTACTATTTTGGCTCATTGGTGGCCCTGTTAAAGTTTTGGCATTGTGACAGCACTGTTACTAAATTGGATTCTTAGGGACTGTGTGACTCTAATGGTCATTATGGTGGCATATTGTTTTATATTGCCTACTGTTTGGGGCTTTGTATCTATAATGGATAACTTGGGTAGACTGTTGCTACATTGCCTACTGTGGGGGCATAGTGGCTATATTGGCTACAGAAGGGGCACTGTTAATGTTCTGGCTAATTCCAGTAATGACTACAGTAGGGGCATCGTTGCTAAATCGCTAACAGCTATTATATTGGCTATTGTGAGGGTACTTTTACTATAATGGCTTCTGTGGGGATACTGTTATTATATAGGCATTGGGGCATATTTATTAGAGCCTCTTCCCCACGTCAGTGGCGTGGAGGCCCTGAAATAATCGCAAATGCTAGCTTATTGCTTACTGCACACCAGTGGGGTGTGAAGGGGCGTGAGGTTGGTCAGGGTCGGCCTGGAGTGGGCCAGCACAGGCGTTACTGTCCCTTTCACATGTGAAAAGTTGGCGGACACGTTTATTTGTAAGCCAGACCCTGCCTGGTGTAAAATGCATGCTGCGCAGCCATCTGCTCCGATACATCGAGAGGCGAAAATGCAGCAGCGGGGCAATCATATGCCGCCACACGAGCACTGGCGTATGATAAATTTTACCAATTGTGTCTATATGGGTAACAATGGAGACACTTTTAATGTTTTGGCTACTGTCGGGCCACCTATATGATACTCATTACAGTGGGGTCCATGATTGTAATTTTGCCCACTGTGGACCACTTCTACTATATTGACTAGTGTGATAAAGTGAGGAACCCAAAATTTTTGTGTTGCTAAATCTACAGAGACAAGTCATGGCTGGAATGAGCTGACATGGTGGTTCAAGTCCAAGATGCAAGAGAACTTCTCCAATAAGACATCATTTGTAAGTCAACAGAGTGCTTGTATTACTCCTTAACCCACAATTCTGCAGAATTTCTGTTATCTCCTGTGAAACTGACCTACATGGAAATATTCAGCAATTTATTTTAACTACAGAGCTACAGTGGTAGCACACAACTATACATGGAACTACAGTCACAGTACACTGTCATACATGGAGCTACAGCTGCAGTACATAGTCGTACATTGAGCTACAGCGGCAGTACACAGTTATACATGGAGCTACAGCAGCAGTACACAACCATACATGGAGCTACAGTCATAGTACACAGCCATACATGGAGCTACAGTTACAGTATACAACCATACATGGAGCTACAGTCACAGTACACAGCTATATATTGCACTACGTATTCAGTACACAGTCATACATGGAGTTACAGCGGCAGTACACAGTCATGGATGGAGCTATGCCACATTACACCATACATGGAGCAATAGTCATAGTACACAGCCATACATCGAGCTACAGTCACATTACACAGCCAAATATGGAGCTACAGTGGCAGTACATAACCATACATGGAGCTACAGAGTGAGTATACAGCCATATATGGAGCTACAGTAGCATTACACAGCCATACATGGAGCTACATTCACAGTACAAAGCCATACATGGAGCTACACCAGCAGTACACAGTTGTACAGGGACCGACGGAGGGAGTACTCATCCATACATGGAGCTACAGTACACCAGCATTACACAGCCATACATGGAGCTACAGCCGCAGTACACAGCCATACATGGAGCTACACCAGCAGTACACAGCCATACATGGAGCTACAGCCGCATTACACAGCCATACAATGGAGGCGACAAGGCCGCAGCACCAAAACAGCCATACATGGAGCTACAGCCACAGTACACAGCCATACACGGAGCTACAGTCGCAGTACACAGTCATACATGGGGCTACAGCCTCAGTACACAGTCATACATGGGGCTACAGCCTCAGTACACAGCCATACATGGGGCTACAGCCTCAGTACACAGCCATACATGGAGCTAGTCACAGTACACAGCCATACATGGAGCTGCAATCACAGTACAAAGCCATACATGGAGCTACACCAGCAGTACACAGTTGTACATGGACCGACGGAGGGGGTACTCATCCATACATGGAGCTACATCAGCAGTACACAGCCATACATGGAGCTACAACCGCAGTACACAGCCATACATGGAGCTACAGCCGCATTACACAGCCATACATGGAGCTACAGCCACAGTACACAGCCATACACGGAGCTACAGCCACAGTACACAGTCATACATGGGGCTACAGCGTCAGTACACAGCCATACATGGAGCTACAGTCACAGTACACAGTCATACAGGGTGCTACAGTCACAGTACACAGCCATACATGGAGATCCATTCAAGCTTGAGAACCATTGCTGTCACTCTATTGTTACGTAGCAGTACATAAAGTCTCTTTGTAGCTAATTGTCAGCCAAGTGTTACCATTCTCCCTACAAACCCTGACATCTATATTGGCAGTGCAGGTTTTAGACACTTTTGCAACAAATATGACTAAAGGGGCTTTGCCTCAGTACTAGTGTCAAAAGTGCTCCAAAGTCTGGCATATTTTCTGACTTCTACTACATCATATTTATCATTCAGCTTCAGACACTTTGATAAATCTGGTGTAGAATAAAACTGTCCATCTCCCTCTACACTGTCTATAGGTCATTTGAATGTTTTAAACCTTAAAGGGGTATCCACATTCAGTTTCATTAATCTGACATATATAAACATTTCTTCAAAAAATTACCTGTGTTAAGATAATTTCTCATAATTGTAGTGTTATGGTCCCTTAGAAACAAGATGGTGTCCTTGGATACGAACACCTCTGCTGGAGAGATTGCACAAAAATGTCTGGGAAAATGTCTGGGAGTTACTACATGTCCCGGAGCCGTCCTGTGGTAATGATTGCTGAAGCCAGGTGGTCACGCTGGACTCTATAGCACATGTCTGGACACTGCTGCCAAAATGTGAGGAGGTCGTATCCGAGGAAGCTAATCTAGTTTCTAAGGGACAACATGGCTACATTATTGAGAAATTATCTTCACACAGGGACATAACTAGGAGTTGTCTGTAAGTCAGGTCCTTAAGTAGGGGACTGTCTGTATATATCTTTTATCAATCTCCTATCAATCGATTTTCAATCTCTCTTCTACTGTATCTATCTCTCATATCTATCTTCTATTATCTAGATATCTATATATGATGTACTTTATATTTCTGCATCTAAAAATCTATCATCTATCTATAAATCTATATCGTCTTTCATCTTTATCTTCTATCGTCAATCTACCTATCATCTGTCTTTCTCCTATAAAATCCTCCTACAGTCCCATATTACAGATTGTCTTACCATAACTACAAATTGTTATTATTGTGCAGGGCTAAAGGAGCCTCTTATTGAATTTGACTGTTCATAAAATAGTTTTATTTTGGAGCCCCACTTTTAGTTTTGCCCATGGCCTCATTTTGTCTAAAACCAGCCCTGTGGCAAAGGAGCAGAATCGTATCTGGATAGAGGTCAAGTAAATGTAGCAGGCCAGATACACAGAATAGCAAATAAAAACACATGATCACATGGAACAGGTAAATGGAGACTAGTTGAACCAGCTAGTTATAATGGGAATGGGTAGTTATAAGAAGGAATTCATGGATGCTGCCCACAGCTGCTGACTGGATTCTCATCACTCTAGTAACCCTTGCTGGACAGGGCTCGGCTCAATCAATCCCAACACTGCAGCAACATTAGAAGTCATTGATTCTCTTCTGTGTTTAGTGTGTGTGAACTGTGGCTAAGCCACCATCTGTGGAAAGAAGACACCACTGGCAAGAATGTTACAGATATTGTATCTGTATCATCTGTATCCCTATCCCCAAACCTATTCTTCTCCACCATAAATACATTTAGGTTTGATCTCTTTTTAACTGATTGTCTATACCACATGTTATTTTTCCACACCACATATTATTCATATAGATAAAGCTGTGTTCACAGAACATGCACTGCAATGTAGTCATCATATTGACCAAAAAACTTCAAAGGAACTGTTGTATGCCCGAATATTATCTTTTTTTTGCCATCTACTGTAAAAGACAAGAACTGAATGCTTTGAAAGATCTTTAAATCTTACTGTGTTGGAAAGTATAGTTTACTACTGTTTTGTGGAAAGTTTATGTTTAATATATGCAGAAATGTAGTATGACTTTGCAGACTTACATTTGACACAAGGACAGACATGGTGTAAACTGTGCAGGTTCCAGCAGGTAAAAGCAATGGTAGAAGCAAGGTGTGATAGATTGCCGATAACAAATAATGATTGTTATTAAAGGAAATCAACCTTCAAATACTTTCCTCTGCTCCTCTTTCGCTAAGCTGTACACGCCGGGATCACCTAGAAAAGAAACTTATAATTAGCAGGAAGGAGCACTGGAACAAGATGCCCCGCGCTCTAGGCTGCTAATTATGCACGCCTTGGCACCTCCGGGAGCATGAGAGAGGGAGGTGATGCGTGCGAGTGTATAATTAGCACCCCAGAGCACCGGACATCTTGTCCCCGAGCTCCGTGATGCTTATTATAAGTTTCTTTTCTAGGTAAACCCGGCGTGCCAAAACTAGCAAAGACAAGCGCCAAGATCAACATCAAGAGAAGTGGAGGTGCGTATTTGTAGTTTTTTGTTTTTTGAACTGGTTAATTTTCTTTAATCTTTGTTTCAATTTTTTAGCTTTGTATTGATTGCTCCCAATATCCTGCATACTGGAAACGATGAGAAAATTATTGTTCAGTGTCATGAATGCGAAAATATTAAAGATTTGCCAGTGGATATCATTGTGAAGAATTTTCCTAAAAATGATAAAAGCCTTGCTGTGAAAACCACTCATCTTTCTGCTTCCAACAATTTTCTGGCAACAGCAAACATTAAAGTAAGATTTTTTTTTATTAACAACATTTTTATATTACCTTTTTTCCAATTTCAGCCTCATATAACTGCATATAATAGTTGACAAAATATCCATGCCTTGAAACAGGACAAGAAAGATCAGTTTACTAAATCTTAATGCTGTTCTGTAGGTGCGGCACTATGTTTGCCAAAGTAACAACTTTTAAGTACTTGAAAATAAAAAAAATTACCTGGTCTTACATCCATATATGAAGAATAGTACTACAGAAGTGACCAAATTGTTATATTAGACGTAAAAAGTACTTGAAAATGAAAAATGTAGTTCATGTGTGAAGTTATAACGGTTTTACCTATTTTTCAGATTCCTTACGATTATCTTTCTACAGACAGCAATGAAAAACAATATGTTATTGTTCGTGCCAGTTCACAATCATTATTTGAAATTGAGAAAGTCATCCTTGTTTCCCCTCACACAGGGTATATCTTTATCCAAACAGACAAAACCATCTATACTCCAAACCAAAATGGTAATGTAATAATAATTCACAATATTTTGATTATATTATATAAGAATACAGGGTGGCACTGCCTCTTTAAATATCCTGCAGAAGAGTGGCTGGTTCTTGAGAATTCAGAAATAAAGCTTTTGGGTTCTCAGCAACACAGTTGTGTAAAAGAGGGAAAACTCACATATCTGCTCATGCTCTTTATTCAGCGATGCTGATAAAGAAACTGTGCCAAACACTTTATCCACTATTGCATTCTTCTTCTCGGACATGGAGATGGTAAGAAGCATATTTAGACTAATAGGCCGATTAATGTGAAAGTGTTTGGTGTTTTTTTTTAACCTAATTGGCCTAAATAAAGTCTTGGAGTACATCCAAATGTTATTTGACAATTCTAAACTAAATGATAGAAATTGGACTTATAGGGTGGGCATCTGGGTTACGAGCCCTAGGGCCCCCACCAGTGAGCAGTGGGAGGGGACCCCCACCAACATGTCTGCCCCGTCTCTGCCGCTGATCGGCAGTATGAATGTCCTGTGGGAACTGATACAGCTGAGTTCTAAAGAGTACAGGGGGACACACACTCACTCTACTATCTTAGTTCATGGTGTTGGAACTGAACTGTGAAAGGCAGGGCTATCTGAGTGGAGGAGCATGGTCTCATACATACTGTGGCGTTGGTGTGAGCATTACAATGTGTGTATTATTCTTGTACTGTAACAACACTGTGTGTGAGGTTCTGCAACAGCTGCAGTGTGTATTATGAGGTTTTTCAGTAGCTTTGGTGGTGTTTTTTGAGGTTTCTGCAGTTGCTGAGATGTATATTGTGAGGTTCTTCAGCAGCTGAGCTGTGTATTATGAGTTGAAGGGGTTGTCCACTTTCAGTAAATAATTGATATTATTTGTGTAATGAAAAGTTATACAATTTTTCAATATACTTTCTGTATCAATTCCTCATGGTTTTCTAGATCTCTGCTTGCTGTGCTTCTCTGTCCATGGTGATCTGATGGACCTGCACCTGCATGTCACATGACCATGGACAGATAATATCCACTGGAAGTAAACTTTGAAGCTTTCTATAGAATCACAGCAAGCAGAGATAAAAAAAATGTTGAGGAACTGATACAGAAACTATGTGGAAAAATTGGAAAAAACATTTCCTTACACAAACAATATCAATTAGTGGCTGAAAGTGGACAACCCCTTTACGTTTTGATTTTTATTCAGTATTGGTTAAAGGGAAATTCTTTTATCTTGGATCTCTGGAGAAGCATAATTATTTATGGGAAGCAATATTTACTTTAGTGAAAAAACTGTGGTAAGGGCCCTTGCCAGTTTGTGCCCAGGGGCCTCCAACACCATTTATCCGGCCCTGTTAATATTATACAAAACAACTAATTACACTCAATATTCTAACAAGTAGCTGAAACCTCTTGATTTATCTGTCTGCACAGGGAGGGCCTGTGGGCTATCTCCCAGCTTTGCTCTCCACTTTTTCTGTCTTTTATATTGAGGTATATTCAAATTCAACAATATTTTGTAAATGGAAGCAATGTAGTGAAGGTATTGTATAGGTCAGAGGAGGAGCAAGGAGCATGCTGCGCCAATGGATTGGTGGTTTATGTAGAGAAACTGGGTAAGGAGTCTTTAGCTTCCCTGCACCTATACAATGACCAACTGAGGCATCGCTAGGTCGGTGATGGATGCCCATGATAACTGCTTGCTTTGGAGTGGCTTTGGAGTCCCCCTGGTCTAGTTTCGGTTTGCTCATGCTGCATGTGGTGGCAAAGTTGATGTGCTCATGTGCTGGGTTGACATCTCGTTGTGCCTTGATGCTGTGCAGAAAGATTGCTTCTGGCGACACTGGGCTAACTTGATCCCTGCTGCTTTATTGCACGTATGGAAGATGGCTAATATTGTTAACATCAAGGAAGCTATAGTCATTGCGTAAGATCTGGGGCTGGGTAGTAACTGTGAAAAAAGGACTAGTCTATACTGTATATAGTATTTAGGTATTGGGTAGCACCAAATTAAGGATATTAGTCTGGCCCTCTAAAACCATTCCAATTTCCGTGCACCCCCTTGGGAAAATTATTTGCCCTTCCCTGGAAGTCTGGAAAAGCCTGTAATATTAGAATTTACCTTAACACACACAATGGTTGGTATACCACAATCTAACCCAATTAGTAAACTCTTATTCTAAAACACCTCATCACTTCCATAAGTAGTACTATTCCACAGCAACCAGCTCAGGTTAGTGCTTAGCCCCCTAGTGTGCCTGAAGTGCAACAGGTGATGTTATAAGAAGTCTCAAAACTTCTGTCCTACAGTTGTTTTTTCCAGGCTAAGTACAATAAGGGTAATCATATCCAGGGTTTGTAATTACCTTGGAAAACGTTGGTATTTCTGTACTGTCCAACCAATTAAAAGGACCAGAATGAAGGATTGTAAACCAAGCACATTCACATGCAGGTATGTGACCCCCTTTGACAAGATCGACTCTTCTTTCAGCTTCTTAGGAAATTGTTTTCATGAGGCTCATTTACATTATTTTAAAACCTTTATTTATTAAAACAAGGGCACAAGAAGCTACAAAAAGAGCAGATCCTGCCAGAGCGGGCACCACCAGCATGTAAGTGTTCTTGGTGAAAATTTTTTCCTCCTGGTGGTAGATGTCCTTTAATAAAATGTTTCCTTGTAGAGTGAGATTTGTAAATATTTTGCTCCTGGCTCAGCCCACCACACTTTGTGCACAAAAAATGTCTATGGGGGCCGCGAACTAGCTGCAATTTGTGCATATACGGTCCATATATGGTTGAGGTCTTAAGCTGTAGATAGTTGTGTTTTTTTTTACTAGAAGTCAATTTATAATTACTTTATAATTATTTGGTTCTAGTAAACTACAGAATTTTCTCCACTGACAAAAACTTGGATCCAGCAGAACGAGAAGTCATTGTGTTATTTCAGGTATGAAAAATTGTAAAACATCTGTAAATTCATAAAGAGTTTGAAAGTTTATTTTATATACTTTTTCACAACAAAACCCCTGCCCCCAAAGAATAAAAACTGGAGGATCTTGTGCAGATTATTACACTTGTAATTGTCTTTACTGTTCATTGTAGCTAAGGCTTATGTGTTCATATCCGTTGTCCAATATTGACTGCTTGTGATTTTTTTAAAATAAATGAGTATTTCTGTAATACATAGTAGAGTAGCTGAATAGGACTTACCTCGGTATCAACATAGGCACAGCATTCTTTTGGCAAGTGTTGTGGGTTATTTCTCTATTATCCCATGGATGCATTCAGTGTAATATCATTGTTAAGTTAAAGGAAAAACCACAAAAGACTTTATGGCATATCCACAAGCACCATCACGGAAACACTAAATTTATATAGTTTTTAAAAATAAATTTCTGTCTATTTAATACTAGCTGTAGATCCAGGCACTATTTTGGATAGGAAATAACTGCTCTTAGCTATAACAAAATAGAATGGGTTAGCAAAAAATACTTTCTATGTATCTATCTCTCTCTCTGACTGTCTCTCTCTGACTCTCTCTGTCTCAGACTGTCATGACTGTCTCTGTCACTGACCATCTCTGTCAATGATCATCTCTGTAACTGTCTGTCTCCGCCTCCGACCGTCTCTTTCAGTGACTGTCTCTGACTGCCTCTTTTAGTGACTCTCTGGCCATCTTTTTTTAGTGACTGTCTCTGATTGTTTCTTTCAGTGTCTGTCTCGGACCGTCGCTGTCTCTGACATTCTCTGTCTTTCACAATTTCTGTCTCTGACATTCTCTGTCTTTCACCGTCTCTTTAAGTGACTGATCGTTTCTTTCAGTGTCTGTCTCTGACTGTCTTTCTGTAATTGTCCCTGACCGTCTCTGTCATTCGCTATCTGACCATCTCCGTCTCTGACATTCTCTGTCTTTGACCGTCTCTGACATTCTCTGCGTTTGACTGTCTCTGACTGTCACTTTGGGGGGATCTATCAGAAGTGTCTGCTCCACTTGCCCATGGCAACCGATCAGAGATCAAGTTTCATTTTTGCACAGCTGTTTATAAAATTACAGCTGATCTCTGATTGGTTGCCATGGGCAACTGAAACAGTTTTGCCTCAAACATTTCTGATAAATCTCCCCCATCTCCGCCACAGAAGTCAATAATCTCAGGCAGCCTTTGGTGCAGCACTGGACCTCTGTGTCTACCAACCCAAAGATTGCTTACAGTGGATCTCTGGGGGCATTATTTGTGAGATGTTTGCTTGTGAAGTTCATAATTATCTGCCAGAAAGGCTGGATAACCGGACATGCCCACATGCAGTGATAGAGGCCTCACTGTGACACTGCCACCATACAGTAGTGTCATAAATACCAATGTGAAATCCTCTAACCGGACTGATGTAGGAGCGGTGCCATAATCGAAGATACATCTCCTGAAAATGTGGCAAAGGCAGAGATCTGTACGCATTTCCCATGGCAAGCAAGTCTCATAGTCCGACGGGGGATGGAAGAGTAAGTAATTTAGGGAAATCTGCTTATATTGACCGTTAGCCCTTCCAAGCCATGCTTGACAACTGGGATTCCAATCAGAAATAGGAGAAGTTCTTATCTGCAGCACTAGTGGAGTTATATTCTAGGTAGAATGCCCATGTAATAAACAGCATACTGGAAGAACTAGTAGTGCTCTTAAGGGAGATCTACCATCAAAATCAAGCATAAACCAAAGGCACTTTCTCATAGATCCATACCAACTCAAGGTAGGCCTCAAGCAGAACTTGACAGTCTTATACTGTACCAAAATTTATCATCATAGTGATAAATCTGGCACAGCAAAATACTAGTGTTGTCTACCTCTACACTGAGTACCCTGCGACACAATTATAAATTCCTCCCATTGTGCTGATGCTATTTTTTTATGATTCAGGGTGAATCAGTATCCTTCCAATTACGTGAAATCAACAGTCTAACATTTGTTAAAAATTTGCACTATAGGACCCTACGCAAGTATGATAAAGAGTGAAGTTCTAAATGCCTTTTGCTGGGTTTTTAGTAAAGACATGGTTAAGCAGTTGTTCTAGCGGTGTATGGACGGACTCCCAAGAGTATTGGATTTTCAAGCATTCCCACATCACATGATTTCCCTTAATTAGATGGGATATACTATGTATGCAATCAGGGGTAAGGTACCAAATTAAAGATCTGTTAAAAGCATTCTCCACATGTGAACTTCATTTCATGGCTTTATGTGTTTATGTCCAGTCAATGGCTTGAGATTCCTGGTTTAGTAAAGATTCTCATTGCTGGAATGTATGTGACTTATGGAATTCCATGCATTTGTAGATATGACAGTTATATGACCTAAAACCTGTCACTTTAGATGAAAGTTGGGAGCCTAATTTGTTATGATAGTGTATTGGCTGTCAAGTTTTTTGAAGATGTTTTAGTCTGAGGTATAAGATTTGGTAACCTGTTGAGTCTAAGTAAACAAAGGGAAGGAGATCTAGGCACTGTGATTGTTGTAATCTTCTTATATCCATGGTCTCCTTCCTTCTAAAATGAAATTTTTAATTTAACTACAAGATAGGGTCCGGAGGTTTGTTCTTAAGTTGAATTTGTATGTAAGTCGAAACTGTATATTTTATAATTATAGATCCAGACAAAAAGAATTTTGGCCCCAGTGGCAATTGGAGTTTAAACATTTTTTGCTGTAAAGGGACCAAGGATTATCAATAAAGCTTCATTACTGACACCTTACAGCAGATTATTGCAATCTGGGACTATAGTAAAGCATTCCGAAAGCTTCACCAGAGGTCAGAGGGGTCTGTCTGTAACTATGGGTTTTCTGTAAGTCGGGTGTCCTTAAGTAGGGGACAGCCTGTATATACAAATATATATGTATAATGCAGATGAGGGGTTCTGGAACAATGACATCCCAAACAAACTTGATAACATTCACTTTGACGTTGCAGTTGACCACAAGACAATCAGGGAAGCACCCATTTTTAACTGTGACCAGGGACAGTTGTCTGCGGCTCACAGCATGGAGGCTGACAGGTCAATGTAGAAGGAGAAGTAGAACGGTGAAGGAAATGGGCTAATTTTGCCTATTGCTTCAATTCATTTTTCATTCACTGTGAAGAAATGGATCCTGGAAAAGTATTGATTCATCCAGATTCTTAGCTCTTGGCAGTATGGGCACCCTGTCAGAGTTCAGAGATGAAACAGAACATACATTGTTTCAACGTGACCTGTCCACTAGGTCTGCAAGTTAAGAGTGAATGAGCTGGACATTTAACTCCAGTTCATAATGTCCATCTATGAGAGCATTATGAAAATTCGCCCATTTCTGTCTCCATATGATGGGCACCAATGCATCTTGGGCTTCCTCTGAGCCATCAGTATCAAGTTAAGCCCCACTATCTTCCATTATTCAGCCCATAATCAATGTTCATCCTCAGGCATTGCTTGGCTGGGATTTGTGAAGAGGAGAGAGGACATCGTTGGATGCCACCATCATGCAATGAGAAATGTTGCAGGTTATTAGAGTCGGGATCATGGTAGCTGTCCCTAGAATCCCACCACTTTCCTCAGAGTTGGAAGTGTCTTCAGAATTTTAATATATTTCTATATGTGTGTTTGGAGTGGATATACGCTATGGTGCTTGTTATTGTTTAAGATTATAGCACCGTCTATTCAAATGCGTATCTATATATACTCTGCACAACAATTTCTTCATTTGACCGAATGCAATTTTGTTTTAGATCTAAAATTTCAGTAGTTGGGCCTCAAGCTTTAATCTTACCCATTGCCACACGTTATTTAAAATTAGCCCTGGTCATCCCCTGTGGCGTACCATATAGTTTTTACTATTTGCAGGTAATGTATATAACTTTTTGTCTCATTTACAGAACCCAAATGGAATAATAGTTCATAGGGAACAAAAGAAGATTTCAAATGGATTAACAGGATTGAATCTGAAGATACCAGAGCTGGTTACGTAGGTCTATTTGTTTATTGAAAGGGGTTCTACACCATTATAAATGTATGTTCTCTATCTCCATGTTGACAAAGTGAAATCTTTGCTAATTTCTTAAAAATTAAAAACAAAAATCTCGCATTACCATAATTATTCAGATCATTTACTCAGGGATTAGCAGAAGCACCTTCGGCAGTGATTACACCTCTGATTGTTTTGGGTACAAAACCACAAGGTTTGCATTCCCGGATTAGGTGAACTAGTGTCTTAATTAGAGCCTCTCAAGATCTGTGTTAAACCTCTGACCTTAAACCATTCCTATTTTGTATTTGGCTGTCTGCTTACAGGGATTATCTTGTCTGGGAAAAAGTTTTTTTTAATATATGGCTGGGGGTCTTTAAATATAAAAATACTCACCTCTCACCTCTGTGCTCCCATTCTCCTGCAGCGTGGCCCATCACTGCCAGCGATTTGCATTGTAATAGATGTGGAAAAACCTCATATACTGCCATACTGTAGTATGGCAGCATATGGTAGGATCTATTGAAAAACCTAGAGTTAAAGTACCCTGGGGTGTATGAAAAACAGTAAAAAAAACTAAAAATTCAAATCACCCCCCCTTTACCTAGAACTGATATAAATAAACAGTAAAAATCATAAACATGTTGGGTATGCTATGTCCCGAAATGTACGATCTATCAAAATATAATAACAGTTATACCCGGCGCTTAAAGGAAACCTACCACTTGTAGTGGCAGGTTTCCGATGGCAATACCGGGCACCAGCTCAGGGTGAGCTGGTGCCGGAGCTTATTTTAGTTAGTGTTTTAAACCGCGGTATCGCGGTTTAAAACACTTTTTAAACGTTATAGCCGGCGCAGGCAGGTACGCGCTCGGCGCTTACCGTGCACGCGGCTCTCATTCACTTCCTATGTAGCCGCGTGCGATACCGCGGTTTAAAACACTAACTACAATAAGCTCTGGCACCAGCTCACCCTGAGCTGGTGCCCGGTATTGCCATCGGAAACCTGCCACTACAAGTGGTAGGTTTCCTTTAACCCCGTAATTGAAAATAGCGCCCAAAGTCGTCATTTTTTGTCATTTTGCAAAATGTCCTCAAAATGGTAGCATTGAAAATATCATCAAAAGTCATAAAAAATGACACCACCCATAAGTCTGTACATTGAAGTATGAAAAAGTTATTAGCTATTAGCATCAGAAGATGGCACAAAGAAAAAAATTGTACAGGAAGTTTTAATTTTTGTGAACGTATAAAAACATTATAAAAACCATATGAATTTGGTATCCCCGTGATCATACAGACCCAAATAATAGAGTAAACATGTCATTTGGGGCGCACAGTGAAAGCTGTAAAATCCAAGCCCGCAAGAAAATGGCAGAAATGCATTTTTTACCAATTTCACTGCATTTGAATTTTTTTTTCCCACTTCCCAGTAGATGGCATGGAATATTACATACTGTCAATTGAAGTGCAATTTGTTATGCAGAAAACAAGTCCACATACAGCTCTTGTGCATGGAAAATTAAGAATTTACAGATTTTTGAAGGTGGGGAGCAAAAAATGGAAACACAAAAATGAAAAAGAGTCAAGTCATTAAAGGGTTAAAGACATTTTATATATATATATATATATATATAATATATATATAATATATATATAATAAAAGATCATTCTTCCCGGACAACTCCTCCAGTTTGACTAAGGTTCCAATTCCAGGTGCAGACAAACAATCCCGAAGCATAATTGGGCATCTAATGTGCTTCGTGTCAGCCCTATGTTTTTAAAATCACTGCCAAAAAGTGAAACCGGACCTCATCAGACCATAACACATTAACAACATGCTTTTGCCACCCTTGATATAGGTATTGGCAAAACATGCCAGGGCTTGGATGTTTTCTTTAAATCCTATCTCCCTATTCAACAGGTCAGGCATATATACTAGAGATTGTTGTTATATCCAATACACAACTAGTGTTTGCCAATAATTCCTGCATCTCATTTAATGTTACAGTAGGTTTCTTGGCAGCCGTACACTCAAATTCTCTTCTTTTAATTTCACCAACTTTTGAGGGACATCCAGTTCTTGGTAGTGTCTTTCTAAATGCACTGTGCACTAAAAAGTCCATGTATTCTTATTTAATTTATTTTTTATGTTTCAGCTTTGGCACATGGAAAATCATTGCAAAATTTGCTCAAGCACAACAAAACGAATATACCACACAGTTTGAAGTACAAGAATATGGTGAGCATCCATAACCTAGTTAGGCTCAATGTAGTTAGAAACCTACATTGGGGGTTTCTGTTACACATTACATTTTAGGAAATGGTAATGGAAACTAAGAAAGGAAGGTAAATAAAAAGTCTTCTGTTCACCTTCCATTCCCCATTGACTTTAATTAACACAAAGTTGCCTGCTGTAACACTTTCATTCTAAAAGTCCTGAAGATCTAGCTTCAGACATGATTCATGATTCACAATTTTATTAACAAACCGTTAAAATAGCGTCCATAGAAATAGAAAATCTTATATGGATGTTACTCCAGATTGGAAGTTTCTATTTCTATGGATTTACACGTTTCATTCCTATACAACACATGAGATCCACCAACTACATTATTAAGTCACTGCTGTACAGTAATTTACTAGAATAGTAGGAAGAATTCTTTTTTCAACCAGGAGTATCACTGCCTGTATTCTGCTATATATATTAGGTACATTAATCTTTGGATATTGACTGCAGATATAGTTTATTCTTTATAGCAAGGTAGCTAAATTAGATAATTCCAGGATATTTTTGCTGCCAAAGTTATCTGTTAATTTTCACATATCCACCAAATGTTTTTATGCTCACTTATTTATATTGTTTTTTTATTTCAGTGCTTCCAACATTTAGTGTTGAACTTGGAACAGAAAAAAAGTTCTTTAATTATAAAGATAATGAACTGGTTGTAAACATTAAAGCCACGTGAGAAAATATATATATTATTGATGCATATTTACTTTATGGAATTATTATTGAATAAAAAAATTGTCTTATCAGTATCTTATAATACTTTTTAGGTTTGTGTTTGGTGAGAAAGTTAATGGTTATGCCGTTGCCATATTTGTATTGTACAAAGATTTTTTGAAGACTTTACATGGATCTTTACAAAGAGTAGAGGTAAGTACTTAAAGTGTCAGAGTGTTGGTCTGCTGGTTAGGATACATATTTGGTTTGATGCAATTAGAAAAGAGTACATGTAAGCTTATTTTTACTAAATAAAAAAACAGAATAACATTTTTCCTTTTCACAATTTTTTTTGTGAAAACCATAAAGCCTGTGGGGTTTTCAGTTTTGCAGATTTTAAGCGTGGCCCTGCTCAGTATCGTTTTATCTTCTTATATTTTATTTTTATTATCACTTTCTTTATTATTTTGTGTAAGTGTAAATCAAGTGATTTAAATAAATGGTTAGTAAACTGATCAGAACAAAACATCTGAACAGCCAGCTTTTTAAATGTATTTGTTGAAACTAAATTAAACTTTATCCTGAAAAACAAACCCTTAAGTGACAACACAACATAACTGTAATTTTAGTTTTATCCACCTCTCAAAACATATATTCCATAGAATGTTTAAATGTGTTTAACAAATGTGGGTTAGTCCTAAAAGTAGACCTTAAACCAGACCTAATTAGCAATTCTCACACCAAACCCCTTTACTATTTGATTTCCAGATCTGCTTTTTTATTGTATCACCAACATTGCTAAATTTGCAGAAATTGGACCACTTCTCATAGGTATACTCCATAGACTTCTAAATTCAGTTTCAGTACCTACCTGTAAATCAGTTTCCACTTGTTCACCATGATTGCCACCTGGAGGATACCCTTTGACATCTGTGGGAACAGGAAGGAGAGAGTTTAAAAATCCCCTCCCTGCATCCTCCCGCCAGTGACTACCAAATATCCTTACCCGAATTTGATGCAAAATAATATTTATTTAGTATGTTAATATCACACATCTATAAAAAACAGAAAAACGGGAAGGGAAATTATATAGGCTGTCATGGTGGACTAGTGGAAAATAAATAACATTTTTCTACCACGTCCCCCATGACGGACACCTGGAGTTTTATCAAATGAGATGATAGATTCTTAGGGTGGGATAACAGACTGGAGAACCTTTCTTCCGAAGTACTCATTCTTGGAATGTCCAGTCTATAGTGCTTTGAAAATGTATTTGGCAAGGCCCAGGTGGCTGCTGTGCATATCTGATCCAGGGTTTCACCTCTTCTTTAAGCCCAGGAGTTGGATATCACCTTAGGAAGAAAGGTTGAATCAATGTTTATTACAATTCTATTGTCTAAGATTTTCAAATAAGGCTCTTGAATGGAGATGGCTTGAAGCTCTTCTAGTCTTCGGGCTGATGATATTTCTACAAGAAATACTGTTTTAGAGTAAGATTTCTGTAGTTCAAAAGGACCTTTAGTTGGGGGACTCAGTTGAGGACCTGAAGTCTTATTCTAGAAGAGGTAGTTATAAATCTTTATACCCACCTATTGTCCATTAGACTGCACTGCGTGATAAGTACTTAGACCCATTTCTAGTCCTGCTTGAAGGAATTCCAATACCGAAAAGGTATTAGGTTTATCTTGAGATGGAGTCTTACTTCATCAAAAAGATACAAACTTTTTCCAGATGTTATAGGTTTCCTACTTGCCTTTCAGGATCCAGGCTGTCAGATTGAGATAATCTGCTCTTGGATGTAGGATTGGCCTTGGATAGAGCAGGTCTGTATCTGGAGGAAGAATAAGGGAATCCTGAAGGGCCATGAAGTTCAGAAGAGGATACCAGTTTCTTTTCTTCCAGTTGGGGCAGATTAAGATAACTCTGGCTTTACTGCAGAAGATCTACTAGGTAGATCTTCTGCAGTACCTTTGATAGCAGGGGAATTGGGGGAAAGACATAAGCTAGTGGCTGTTTCCAAGAGTGTCTGAAAGCGTCCAATATCTGATACAGTTCTCTTCTGTCTTTGCACTCTGTATTTTCCCTTGTGGCAAATAGGTCTCTTAAAGGATGTCCCCATAGAGGTGTGAGGTGATTAAAGATCTGCTTCAGGCACCACTCGTTTGGAAGGAGTGTTTTCCAGCTTACGAAGTCTGCTGTGGTATTCTCTTTTCCCTGGAGAGTCGCTGAGAGAGGCAGTTGTTCTCTGCCCACAGGAATATTTTTTTGTTAATGACAGGAGATTTGGCGATCTGGTTCCTCCTTGTCTTTTCACATAGGACACAAGATAGATAAGATGGTGCTGTTATCTGACAAAAATAAGGAGATGAGCATCTTTCAGATGGGCGTTGTTGGATTTTAGGGTTTCCCACACTGCTCCCAGCTTTCTGTAGTTGGAAGATTGGGTCCTGATATCTTGTGGCCATAGACCCTGTACTAGATGGTCCTGAAATGTAGTAACTCATCCTTAGCAGTTTGCATCTGTCTGGATTGTTATCACTGGTTGTTGAATCCATGTAACCCCTTTGGCTAAATTTTCTCTTTTTAGCCACCAGTGGAGATCTTTCTTTACTGTTGACGGTAGAAGAAACTACTTCTCTAGTCCCGAGTGAGTCTTGTCCCAAGGTGAAAGGACATAATTTTGTAATGGCCTTGTGTGGCTCTGACACCAGGCTACGGCAGGGATACAGGCTATAAGTTGTCCTAGCAGCTTCATTGCTGATCGGATGAAGCTTCTTCGGGCTTCTTCTTACAGGATTGTAATGACATCTGATGTTGTCCTTATTGTCCTGTGGCAGAAAAGAAGTTTGTTGACATGAGTATAGGGTCAGTCCTAAGAATCTTATCGGAGTAAGGCAGGTTAGGTTTTTTTTAAGTTGATTATTCATCCCAGTTTTGTAAGTGTGGAAATTGTTAGATCCCGCGATCTTATTAGGTGTGATCTGGACTTCGCTATAATAAAGAAGTCGTTAAAGTAGGGAATGCCCTGATTCTATAGAAAGGCAACAACCTCTATCATTAATTTGGGAAAAAAAAAACCTGGGAGCAGATGATATCTCCAAAGGAAGTGCAAAGAATTGGAAGTGGTGAATTTTCCCTTCTGAGGGCAGGACAAAAAACCTCAAGAATTTTTGAGAAGGATGAATAGGTACATGGTAATACACATCCTTGAGATCTATGGTGCACATAAAGTAATTTGGGTGAATGAGAGGAGTGGCGACCTTACCGACTCCATCTTGAAACATCTGTAAATGATAAAATGGTTTAGACCCTTTAGGTTTATAATAAGGGTTTTCTTACAGTAAACAGGGGAAAGTTGAACCCCTGTTCTTGTTGTTCTGGAGAAACCCTTATGATTGCTCCATGTTGGAGTAAGGTTTGGACTTCTTGCCAGATGGTGAGGTGAGAGGAGGAGGGAGGAAAAGATGGCTTGAAGTATCCTGGAGGGCTAAGATGAGAAAATTCTATTCTGTATCCATTTTTGATTATGTCCTGTGCCCAGATATTTGATGTGATTTCTGTCCACTGAGATGTGTGCATCAGGAGTCTTCCCCCAACCCTGGCATCATTGTTTCCTACTTTTTGCTTGCTGAAGAAAAAAGGAAACCAAGTCACTTGCCAACAACCTTGTTTGCCTTACCCCCAAAAATTGTCTTTTTGGTCTCTGGGGCCTTGAAAAAAATTCTTCTTGGAGCTGGGTTTATTTTTCTGCTGAGCCCATTTTTCTATCAGTTGCTTTTTCCAAAATGGTATCAAGTTCTGGTCCAAAGACAAATTCACCAGAGAAAGAAACTCCACGCAGCCTGGTTTTGTAGCAAAAGGACTCTTCTAGAAACGTTAGGCAGGACCCCTTCCTTGTATGAGAACCTGATTGATTCTGCATCTCCTAGATTGGCGGACCCCAGTTTTAGAAGAGGGATGTTTGGCAGGATTCTTTGACATGGTTCTCGAATTCACTGAGCCAAAAAAGCAGGGTTCTGGCCACAAAGTAGCAGTAAGATTGGTCTTAAGATTTAGCATCGGTGCGTCTAAAGCCTTTTAAGAGCAGGGTGTTGGATTTGCGTTCAATAGGGTCCCGAAGCTGTGCCACATCTTCAAATGGAAAATCCATTTTTTTAGAGACCTTAATTACTCGGACATTAACCTTAGGACATGAGTCCCAAACTTTTAAATCCTTTGGTTCAAATAATAAGCGTTTCCTAAAAATTTTTCCGGGTATTGCCATTCGGCAAAGATTAATTCTTTAAGAGTATTGTAAACTAGAAACACCCTTTTACGTTAACTCCCTAGCCCCCCAAAAAGATCTTCTTTGATTGATATGGGAAGGACCACATCTTTAATGTTTAGCGTATATCTTACTGCTTTCAGTAATCTGACCATTTCCTCAACCAGGAATAAGTATCTGGTTTTGGAGTCCTGTGTTTCCGAAGGAGTACAGTCTGTATTGTCTTTATGAGAGCAAGACAGAGATTCATAATCCTCAGAATAAGAGATCAACATAAAGTGGCCCAAGTCAATGCAGGGTTTTTTAGGAGGGGGATAACCCTGAGAGGCCTGTGAGGCTGTAACAAGGGACACAAACTTATCTTTAATTAAGTTCTCCATAAATTATGGGATGCAGGAAAGGGACTTTTAACCTCTCTGCTTCCTGTTCCTACAGAGGTCAAAGGGAAGCATCCAGGTGGCCATCATGGGGGATGTGGTGAAAATTATTTCAACCCTACATCATACAACATAATGGACAGATCTCCACATCAAGACCAAAAGTACATTTGGACTCCAAAATACATTTAGACTAGGGTTGTTTACCTAGTTAACCTAACTTGATTGGTGGGAGAACCCCTTTAAGGACATACCCTCCATAACAAAACTTGCTTAATATTGCTTCTTATTATATTTGCAGATAAAAGATGGAGAAGGTAGCATAGTTCTAAAAAGAGAAAAACTTCTGGAAGCTGTCAATAATGAGAATGAGCTCATTGGACATTTTATTTATGCAAATGTTACAGTCTTTTCAGCAGGTATTTCTAAGGTTGAACATGCAATATACCCCATTGATTAAATCTTGTATTGATAAGATTATATTTATTTTCAATTTAATTGCTTATAGAGTTGCCTGTATCAACAGCATAAAAAATAAATGTATTAAGCCACCCATATAATGTATAATTATCATGTAGGCCAACGGCTTAAAGGGAACCTGTCACCACATATTTTCACAAATACTAGAGAAGCTACAGAAAGGTTCCGATAGAGCCCTTATTTTAGTTAAAATTGTTTCCCTCACATCCCTATAAATCAACTTTATTAATTTATTATATATTACCTGGCATCAGAGGGGCATGTCCTCCTCCACCGGCCCCTCCCATCAATACCTACCTATGTTCCGTGCCTCTTTTCATTATGTCTTGTGGCCAGGGTGATGTCATCAAAGGGCCTTTACCTAGTTACGTTTGCAATGTCTACTCCATGTATGTAGCTAATCACATGGCAGTGATCACTGCATGACTCAATGGACTTCTACTTCTCCTCATGGACGTTGCTGAGATTTCATGTGATATATACAGATATATACATGCGGTAGACTGTGCAAATGTAACAGGACCTTAGATGACATCACTCTGGTGATATGACATGAAGTGGCCAATGATTTAACAGAGCTTTCTTTCAATGTTCCACATAGCAACATGTTCTAGTGGTGACGCCTGTCAATCAGGAACAAGGAGGCCAGGTAGTGCAGTGCAGTAACCACTGAATATGCAGAGCCTTTTTAGACTCACTTAGTGTCATTGGACTCACATCAGTAGAGTTGCATGTAAGTTAACAAACTGATGTATTTAACACTGTAGCCATAGAGAGGAACCATTTAGGGATAAGGCCAATGCTTAATCTTAGTTTTTATTTAGATATTTAATTTGGGTGGGTTAATTTGTATTGCAGGTTCTCTTTAATGATATGTTTGAAGACACCAACCCACCTTCAGAATACTTTTGGCTATGGAAAGGAGCAATTACGGAAACTGGGCAAAATAATTAAGACTGATGTATCTTTCATCATTCTTAAAGGAAATCTAACACCATAATGAAGGATTGTAAACCAAGTACACCTACATACTGGTGTGTGCCCCCTGTGGGGGCACACTTTCCAGCATTTGTGAAGTGGAATTCAATCTGGTTGGTAAATCACATACTAGGCGTTGGGTGGGCAGGCTAAAGTTCCTCTGCAGTGCAGAACATCAGCAGAATGATAATGCCAAAAGCATGTTTGCATAATTGTGATGTACACCTTGCAACTAATGGCATTGCAATGCACACCTGATGTTTTTAACAACCTGTTGGTGCAGGAAGGTAATAGGCTGCCGAGAAAAGTGTCGACTGAGAATGACATATTGTGGAGCAGCCAACACCATAAAAACTTTTAAGTTCTCTGTCTCCACAGGTCAAAATGGTAGCTTTTCAAAGGCAGCAATTATGCAATGCTCCCAGTCAGGATCAGGACTTGTAGGTTGAATGGGCCAAACCTTCTCTTTTTCTCCATTGTTCGGGGGATAGAAAATTTAACACTTTTATGGGATGGTGTGGACAGTCTTGGGAATGGTGGTGCTCTTGGTCGTGTCATATACTCAATTTGCGGGGAGACAGGGGGCTTTGTCACTAAGGAAGAGTGTAAATGACATGTGTTTTGTCATCTGTATATTGATTTAAAAAAATGCCATGCTGTGGAGATCCTGTGGGCCCGCCTATGCAAGCTCAGTCCCTGGACTTGGTGGACAGTAGCAGGTGGTGTTGTGACTGTGGGCTGCCCGCTGTGCCTTTTCGCCCTTCGGCATCTTCTGGTACCTGGGGCGTTGTAACCACCACCTCTCCCTCCAAACTCTCTTTGATCCTTGTTGGGTCTAGTATATCGTCATCACCCCTTCCACCAAGTCCTCGCCCTAAAAATACAGAACCACCAACAATGCGAGATTGGTTGCTTAGACTGGAATATATCAGAAGGATGATGGATCTGACATCAGTATGAAAACGATAACCAAATTTCATACAAATGGTTACAATTTCAGGAGACACATACTTATAGAGACATATTCTTGATAACGCTTCTCTAGTTGTGATACAATATGATAGGGAAACTGCAGATGGGGCCAGCTCATCATTTTTCCCCTTTACTCCTTTTAGGTTGGTTAAGGAGTTGGAAAGTATTAATGTTTTATCTATTTGTTATAATGGGAGTAGGGGAGAGGTAATGTTATACATATGGATGGTGTTTTGTGTTTATTTGTTGTATTATAAAAATGATAAATTATTATTTGAAAAGTTAATACAGGCAGTCCCCGGGTTACGTACAAAATAGGTTCTGTAGGTTTGTTCTTAAGTTGAATTTGTATGTAAGTCGGAATTGTATATTTTATCATTGTAGCTCCAGACAAATTTTTTTTTTTTGCCCAAGTGACAATTGGAGTTAAAATTTTTTTGATGTAATTGGACCAAGGATTATCAATAAAGCTTCATTACAGACACCTTACAGCTGATAATTGCAGTCTGGGACTATAGTAAAGCCTCCAGAGAGCTTCACCAGAGGTCACAGTGGGCAGAGGGGTCCGTCTATAACTATGAGTCGTCTGTAAGTCGGGTGTCCTTAAGTAGGGGACCGCCTGTATATTAAACAGCTTGAATATTTTTGTTGTGAGTGCTAATTGCAGGTCAGGCACCAGTGCTCTATAATATACCATTTATATTGTGTTGAATATATACTGTGGATAAGTCATCAATAGCAGCATTCTGTAAACCAGCTTTTATCATTTACATAGTGCTTTTGTTTTGCAAGTAACTTTTTTTTAACTGTTAATAAATTAAAATTGTTACATTTTTCTTGTTCTAGATGGTGACTATGTCACAGTACATAAAACTAACATCAAGATTGTATCCTCACCATATAATGTTGCATTTACTAGGACTCCATCTTATTTCAAACCTGGCCTTCCATTTAAGATAACGGTAAGAATTCTTAATAGAGGAAATTGAAATTATATTATTATATTATATTCTGATTTTGATCTCCAGTGGATTTAAACTTTAATGTTTACTACGGGCTAATTCAGACAGCCATGCTCAGTCCATAAAACATAATGGGGCAGATTTACTAGTTCACCCGAGTTCACTAAAAGTGCATTGTCCATCTATAATGCTGTGTGCGGGGGATCAATTTTCGCCATCTTATGACGCTAATAACTTTTTCATACTTTGGTGTACGGAGCTGTATTAGGTATAATTTTTTGTGAAATGAAGCAACGTTTTCATTGCTACCATTTTGATCACTTTTTATTCCATTTTTATGTCATGTAAAAGGTATAAAAGTCGCATTTGGGATATTTTGGCGCTATTTTCTGTTATGTGGTTCAGCGCCGGCAATAAGCTTTTTTATATTTTGATAGATCAGGCATTTTGGGACGCGGTGATACCTATTGTGTCTGTTACTTTTATTGTTTATTACTTTTTTATATCAGTTCTACGGAAAGGGGGGTGATTTGAACTTTTAGGTTTTTTTAACTTTTTAAAAATAATTTTTAGAGCTTTTTTCAAACAGTATTACAGTATATGGCATTTCTGCAAAATATATGTGACAATGAGCCACTGGCTCGTAACAATATTCGCGTCTGACAAAGACCCAAGGCTGTCATGGCAACTGATCGGGGGAGCGACCATCTGCTCCAAGATGGCGGCGCCCTCACAGTCTTGCCCGGGGCATCGGTGGAGTTAATAGCTATAGTTATTAGGGGTGGGTGTTTGGTGCAATATGCAACAAACCCCACCTTTGTATGAAAAGGGCTCATCCCGTGAGCCCTTTTCATACACCCTCAGCACCTCTGCGCCGCCAGCACTTCTGCTAGCCTGCCTAATGATATATAAACCTTACTATGGGGGTCATTTACTAAGGGCCCGAATCGTGTTTTTCAGTCGAATATTTCCGATTTGCGGCAATTTTCCCTGAATTGCCCCGGGATTTTGGTGCACATGATCGTATTGTGGCACATCAGCGCCGGCATGCATGCGACGGAAATATATATATTATAAATATAATATATACACTCACCGGCCACTTTATTAGGTACACCTGTCCAACTGCTCATTAACACTTAATTTCTAATCAGCCAATCACATGGCGGCAACTCAGTGCATTTAGGCATGTAGACATGGTCAAGACAATCTCCTGCCGTTCAAACCGAGCATCAGTATGGGGAAGAAAGGTGATTTGAGTGCCTTTGAACATGGCATGGTTGTTGGTGCCAGAAGGGCTGGTCTGAGTATTTCAGAAACTGCTGATCTACTGGGATTTTCACGCACAACCATCTCTAGGGTTTACAGAGAATGGTCGGAAAAAGAAAAAACATCCAGTGAGCAGCAGTTCTGTGGGCGGAAATGCCTTGTTAATGCCAGAGGTCAGAGGAGAATGGGCAGACTGGTTCGAGCTGATAGAAAGGCAACAGTGACTCAAATCGCCACCCGTTACAACCAAGGTAGGCAGAAGAGCATCACTGAATGCACAGTAGGTCGTACTTTGAGGCAGATGGGCTACAGCAGCAGAAGACCACACCGGGTGCCACTCCTTTCAGCTAAGAACAGGAAACGGAGGCTACAATTTGCACAAGCTCATCGAAATTGGACAGTAGAAGATTGGAAAAACGTTGCCTGGTCTGATGAGTCTCGATTTCTGCTGCGACATTCGGATGGTAGGGTCAGAATTTGGCGTCAACAACATAAAAGCATGGATCCCTCCTGCCTTGTATCAATGGTTCAGGCTGGTGGTGGTGGTGTCATGGTGTGGGGAATATTTTCTTGGCACTCTTTGGGCCCCTTGGTACCAATTGAGCATTGTTGCAACGCCACAGCCTACCTGAGTATTGTAGCTGACCATGTCCATCCCTTTATGACCACAATGTACCCAACAACTGATGGCTACTTTCAGCAGGATAATGCGCCATGTCATAAAGCTGGAATCATCTCAGACTGGTTTCTTGAACATGAAAATGAGTTCACTGTACTCAAATGGCCTCCACAGTCACCAGATCTCAATCCAATAGAGCATCTTTGGGATGTGGTGGAACGGGAGATTCGCATCATGGATGTGCAGCCGACAAATCTGCGGCAACTGTGTGATGCCATCATGTCAATATGGACCAAAATCTCTGAGGAATGCTTCCAGCACCTTGTTGAATCTATGCCACGAAGAATTAAGGCAGTTCTGAAGGCAAAAGGGGGTCCAACCCGTTACTAGCATGGTGTACCTAATAAAGTGGCCGGTGAGTGTATATACATACATGAGGTGCACATTGAATATGAATATTTGGAGGAGGCACTGTATATATGCAATTTTATTATGTGGAGGTGCATTAAAGTTATGGAAATGAAAAATTCGAATATATCCTATCCAGGGTCAGACTTACACCTATGCATCAAGATCAGAGTCCTAACTAGAACTATTTTATTTCTACCACTTTATATTATGAAATAAAACATCTATGACACTAATTACAGTTTTATTTCATAGGTTTCTGTTACATATCCTGACTTGACTCCAGCAGTTGGAGTTCTTGTGGTTTGTGGAGAAGTAACAGTCCGGACAACAGAAGAAGGGCTTGCATATATGCCAATTAATACAGAAAGTAGTCAAAAAGAGTTAAGATTAACTGTAAGTTGTACTGCTGATAAAAGGTATCATACATATATTTGTACTCCAATATTGGTGATCTAGTGGCCTCTTTCCACTTTCACCAGACCAAATCTTTAGATCCTCATACAGGCGTTACACTAATTCTGAAACATTTCGAATTTCGTTAATTCCCACCATTCACAAAAATCTGTTGTGGACTTTTTATACATTGCTGTAGGACCGTGTAGAGACCACTACTATTCAATGGAGCTACTAAAGTTATATACACTGTCCTGTAGTGTACAGAATAATATATGCACCTCTATTATGACCCTATAATCATATACATTTTAACCTCCTGGGCCCACCAGGTTTTTACTTGGATGATCAATCTGCTCCTGAACACATTCTAGGAAGTTATTTATTATTCCATATACATTTTAATTAATCATTTGTCATATTTTATACTTTTGTTAGGTCAAAACTGCTGATAAAGTTTTTCAAGATGAACAACAGGCAAATGCAACAATGATAGCCAAAGCATACCAACCTACATGGAAACAAAATTTCCTCCATATTGAACCTACACTTTTAAATGATGCAGTTAACATCAATATGCACATAAAAAGTGAAGACAAAATAGCAGAAAAGATAACACATTTTACTATTTTGGTAAGCAGATTTGGTTGTTGCATATATATCTGCATGTATGTGATTTATTTTAGATTATAATAATAATATCTATATCCAAGATAGGGAAGCAGCACTCCGTAGTAAATAAAGGTTTTTTATTTCACCAGTGGAAAATACAAAGTTTCAGCTATCTCTATGTAGCCATTCTCAAGCATAGCATGAAGTGATACAAGGTTTTATACAAGGGTGAATAACCCCGTAGGATGTGACATCATGAGTACAAAAAAGTTTACATAACAATTGATTGAAAATATCCATCTATTCCCAATGTGCAATGTTTACAAAACTGTTAATAGGTGCCTATACAACATGAACAACTATATACTTGTGTTTACACAGTGTTACCAATCCACAGTCTTCCCAGCGCGCCATCAAGCCACTGTGTGTAAATAACACCATAGCGCACGTCTAGAAGGATTGCTAGGCAACCTAACTCACAGATTAATTTGTATAATAACATAAGATCGTGCACAGCTAAAATACGACTAACAGCACCACACATCAAGAATGGACCAGACCTTGTGCCGGTGGAGGTGTGACACCGAGGTGACTAGCCGAGACCCTGTGATCGCGTTGCAGGACTGTACTGCTGCGATCCTCCATATCACTCAGCACCGTCTAACACTCAGATATTGGCCCAACTCTAGCGAGATCCATCAGACGGGTCTGGGGCCATCTTGGAAGTGGGCATGCGTACATACAGCCCGTGCTTAGGTAAGGGATGGGGAGATATCCAAAAACATTATAATGGGTATAGTCCACTGATCCAGAATTACCATTTACACACCTAGCTCATCATCAATGAGCCTCTGTGTGTAACACTTTGTCTGCCAGATGGACACATGCATCCACCTGGAGTCATCAGTACTATGGTCCCATTAGTCAATATCTCCCTGAATGAGAACTGTTGGGTTAGGTTCAATATACGATAGTGGCGTTCACATAGACTGCGTTTGCTGAAAATAGAAGGAGAATCTCCCAAAAAATACAATAACCAACAGATTATGCAGTCCAAATTGGATGGTATAAGATTGGTGGCTGACGGTAAGCGCTCAGGGTTGATTGTCAAAAGGCTTCATGTGAATTGTGATCTAAAAAAAGGGAAACAGACAAGTAAAATTAATTTAAAGAAATTAGTCCTTCAAACTATAATACTTCCTTCTTTACAGTGTCTTATGTGTAATCGATAAATCAAGGGAGCATCATAGGGCAAACCTAGTTCAGGGTGTTTACATTAAAGTCCACATTCAAGCCTATCGGTTGTAGGGAGTTTAGCCTTTAAATCCATTCAGTTTCTCGTCTCATCAGGACCTTCTGTCTATCGCCTCCCCTTCTAAGAGGTGGTACATAGTCGATAATACAGAATCTCAGCAGGTGAATTTTGTGTCCATGTTCTTTAAAATGGCTGGGGACTGGTAAATCTAATTAAGAAGTATTGATAGAGGACCGATGGTTGTGTAGCCTCAGTCTGCACTCTGTCGTAGTCTCCCCTACATAAATTTTGGGGCAGTGGCACATCAAAACATAAATAACATGGTCAGACCCGCATGTCAGATAATGTTTAATAATATACTTCCTGACAGTCATTGGATTAGTGAACGAAACTCCCTTCAGCATGTAGCTGCAATTCTTGCAGCTCATGCAAAGATAACAGCCTGGCTTTAAACTGGACACCAGGTTGCTTTTTTGTCATTAGGGCCGAAATCGCCCTTAACTATATTATGCCTCAGATTTTTAGGTCTTTTGTACGAAAAAAGACTGGGAGCACAATGGAGTGCTGCTTCCCAATCTTGGATATTGGATTAACGGGACCCTGAGTCAGATCCCTTGAAGCCTGCACCCACATTGGATCATAATCCTGGTTGCCAAGGTGCTGCTCCACAAACCTTTTTCGCTTGCTATAATATATATATATATATTTGTGTTTTCAATTAATAGATCACATACCTCCATTACATAGAGATGGTGACAGGAAACGTATTTGTAAGAAAATAGAGTTACAGTGGATTTACACTTTGGATACACTTAACCCAAAATTAATCGGCCTATAGAGCTGAGTAAATGTAACTATCGTTGATAATCTGCTGGTTTTCTCTCTTCCATTCTGTAATTTTGTTTAGGACCAATGTGATATAGTTTTTTTTACATAATTGCTAAAAAAAAAATGTTTCTCTTCCTCTTTGCCTTTTAGATGAAAAATATCATTGACGCCTTTGTTGGATCTTCTCACCACCTGCACCAGTATTCCCATATATATATTAGACATTTTCCTGTTGTCTGATGTCATTGGACATAAGTATATTTTTTTGTCCTTGCCCATATAATACCCTGATTGGCTCTACTATCACAATGACATGGTATATATTTATAAAGGTGTTGTCACACTATAATTTTGGTCACATATCTCTTATTTATAGGGTGGCATATGGCATTATTATGTCTATATACATGAGGAGGCTACTGGGATGCCTATGTGGGATCCCTGCTGCATGGATATTGTGACAGAGGTCCAATGTACACCCGTTTGGGATTTTGTCTCCCAATTAAAAAGGGGTTGACCTTATCCCTAAAAATGCCCCTTTAATTAGGTCTTATGCCGACATATATCCCCCCTTATGTATTGACCTATATGTGTATATATAAATATATTTTTGGCTATGTGGATAGTTTTGCAGGGCAAATATACTGAGTCAATATTATTTATTTGAGCCATGATTTAATCATCATTTCATTCATAAAATCGCATAGCATCTATTCGATCTATCGTTTAGTACATATCAGTCTTCGTGACGAAATTCGTTGTCCTGGCAACCAGCTAGCAGCCTCTGCCGCGCATGCGCACATTCTTATCTGCGCCTAGCGTTCCACTTGCGTGTCACACTGCCAAACAATTTGCCTGTGGTTCTTACGGTTAGTGGTGCGGATGGTGAGAGTTCCTTATACCCCCTTTGGTTTCGCTTATGTATTTATCTAGCACACGCCACTTGTATTGTTTAGGGGGACAGACTATAATGCTTATTTATTACTTTATGCACTTACACTTTTTAATGAATTTTGTATAATATGTAAATTACACATTTGGATGATGGAATACACAATAAGATGTAAATTATACACTGCTTTTTAGCTTTTATGTAATATGTTAATTAGGGTGGGGGGACTCTGTAATCATGTGAGAATCATGGGACTATTTTTTTGTATATATATATATACCTTATATACTCGAGTATAAGCCTAGTTTTTCAGCACAAAAAATGTGCTGAAAACCCAAACTCGGCTTATACTCGAGTAAAAAATATATAGGTTTTACCAGGTTTTTGTGGTAAAATTAGGGGCCTCGGCTTATACTTGGGTCGGCTTATACTCGAGTATATACGGTATCTGTCTCCCACACTTATCAGTTGACTTGAAAAGGGCTCCTGTTGAGCTGAAACATCTCTTTTTATGACATTTTGGAATAAAAAGGACCACTTATCACATTATGTTGGACTTTTGGGAGTGGTGCCTATTTTGTTTTTGTATACAAGATTTATCATTGCTTCTACGCCAGTTTTTTAGACCTCTTGATGTATCGGGCTGTGCCAGAGAAGCAAGTGCTGGTGTATGATAAATAACCCCCAAGAGCTGCAGCGCAGTGCCTACCTTCACACTGAACAATGTAGAAACATGGTTAGCTTGTAAAAATACTGCCACGGCATATCTGCTCTCATGATCGTACACACAGTATATACACGGTACATACAGTACAATTTTCCTCAGAAGTGGGAGCCAAGTCTTTATAGGGATGCTTTTAATTTCAAATATTTTTTATTTCTTTTTAATTTCTTAGGTTATGAGTCAAGGAAAAATATTGAAAACAATATATCAGAAAAGAAGCAGATCAGAAGTAATTACTGCACTAAAGTTTGATGTGACACCAGACATGCTGCCCTCATTCAGGATTGTGGCTTATTACTATGTGTTCCATGACGAAAAATTTCTAGAATTAGTGTCTGACTCTGCCCTACTCCACATGAAAAGAACCTGCAAAGGCATTGTAAGTAACATCTTGGTAAAGTTCATGTAAACTAACAAGAAGGCAGCTATTTAGGATTGGAAAGCATGTCTACTAGTGATGTGTAGGTTGATCAAAATTTAGGTTCAAAGGGCCCATCTGTATTATGCAATAAAATTCGGTTCAAGGCCCTGATTTCGGGCCAAACTTTGAGCCGAACACAGACCCCATTGAAGTCATTGGAGCCGGATTTTTACACCCAAAAATGGTTGTAAAATGGTGGAATTCACAGGGCCAATAAAAAGTGATCCATTTAGCCAAAAGGTCCTTTTCTGCCGAAGAGGCATATGTCTTCCTTGCCTCTGACACTGAGGATTCCACCCCCTAATCATTATGAACCTCAAATTCCTTAATTTGTCAGAAGACTTTTCCTCTGAGCATCTTGTAAATTTAATGGTGGCACAAACACATTTGTATGCCCAACAGATTTTGGCACAAAACCCAACATCATCATTTGCTAAGTGGACCCCTGTAGATGCAGAAAAAAGTCTTGTGCTACAAATGTGCATTGTAAAAGAAAACTGAGATAAGGCAGTATTGGAATTCTGATATTTTCTACATCACTCAAAATTACTGCACAGTAATGCCTCGCTAACATTTTAAGGGCCATTCTGAAATTTTTACACTAGAGAGACAATTCACAGTGCCCACCTCAAAGTGACCCATCATTTGACAGTGTCTACAAAATTAGGCCAATTCTTTTAGCATACCTCCCAACTTTTAGGAAAAAAAAAAAGCGAACAAATGACCCTACCCCTTTTTTTTTAAACTGCACACCTTGCCCCACCCATAAGCATAGTATAATATCGACCTTAACCCCTTCCCGACGCGCGCCGTATTAGTACGGCGCGCGTCGGGTCCCGGTGCATGGAGAGGGCTCGCGGGCCGAGCCCTCTCCATAGCCGGTAAGCCTTTGCTGCATATTGCAGCAAAGGCTTACCGGTAACACCCGCGATCGGTGCTAGCGTTTTAATCCATGCATTACAATGTGCTAATTGCACATTGTAATGCATGGGGAGTAAAATCCACATATACTGCCATACTGTAGTATGGCAGTATATGATAGGATCGATCAGACTCCCTAGGGTACTCTAACCCTAGGTAGTCTGACAATGTAAAGTACAATAAAAAAATTTAAAAAAAAAAAATTATAATAAAAAACCTAAATTCAAGCACCCTCCTTTCCCTAGAACTGATATAAAAATAAATAAACAGTAAAAATCATAAACACATTAGGTATCGCCGCGTCCGAAAATGCCCGATCTATCAAAATATGATAATGTTTTTTCACTACGTTTAACCCCGTAATGGAAAATAGCATCCAAAGTCGAAAATGGCATTTTTTTGCCATTTTGAAAAATATACAAAAATTAATAAAAAGTGATCAAAAGGTCGCACAGTCCCAAAAATTATAGTAATGAAAACGCCATCAAAATTCGCAAAAAATGACACCACCCACAGCTCCGTACACCAAAGTATGAAAAAGTTATTGGCCCAGAAGATGGCAAAATAAAAAAAAAATATTTTGTACAGGAGGTTTTAATTTTTTTAAATGTATGAAAACATTATAAAACCTATACAAATCGTACCGACCCAAAGAATAAAATAGACATGTCATTTGGGACACAGAGTGAAAGCTGTAAAATCCAAGCCCACAAGAAAACGTCACAAATGTGGTTTTTCACCATTTTCACTGCATTTGGAATTTTTTTCCCGCTTCCCAGTACATGCCATAGAATATTAAATACCGTCACTATGAAGTGCAATTTGTTACGCAGAAAATAAGCCATAACACAGCTCTTTATGTGGAAAAATAAAAAAGTTATAGATTTTTGAAGTTGGTGAGTGAAAAATGGAAGTGAAAAAACTAAAAAAGGCCAAGTCGTTAAGGGGTTAATGGAACCCACATAGTATAAAGTCCCCTTTCTGCTGAATATTCACACATTTTTACTCAAAACTACACCAGATTGGACCTGGTCATAGTTCTCCTTCTCCATGATCCGTCTACACATCTGGGAGCACTGATCAAAGTGATAATTCTGCTTTCAAGAGGTGGTGATCAAGACCCTCTTATTTGGTCATCAAGAAGGATTAAACCAGTTTGTTACATAATGCGTTTTAGAAAGGACACGACTTATCAATGTAACAGCTGTACTGATAAACCTGGCCTTTACATGCAAAATTTTTATGGGGGTTCGGATGGCAATAACAATAAATAGGATAATATAACTGATTCTCTGAACAGGAGTAATGGTACCTGTGGCCAGAAACACTGGCAATACAGGCAAAAATTTCCCACTGAAGTTTCAACCAAATCTTTGTGTGTTTTCTTTTAAAGAATACCTACCATCACTATCAGGCATGATAAACACTTATAGATCCAGGCACTGTAACTCTGGTAATCTTATACTTGTTATCCATGATGTCCTTCTAAAAAAATGTACTTAAAAATAAACTTTTTAAATTATGCTAATGAGACAGAAGAGTAACAACCCCAGAGCCCCTCCGGGCTGTATTATCACAGGCTGTTACACTGTCTAAGAGCACTTCAGTGGGGTTTACTGAGAGAGTGGGGGAGCAGGATATATACTCCTGCACAGTCTAAAAGCCTTTGAAGCTACAGCATGCAGGCGCTCTGATAATGCCCCCCAGAGCACTTCTGGCTCAGTAGCATAATTTTAAAACTTTATTTTAGGACGTAGGAGGCCATGGATAACAAATATAACAAGATTGCCACAGTCAAGGTGCGTGGATCTATGCGTAAATGGTTTTTCATGCTTGATTTTGATGCTAGATTTCCTTTGAAATGAAAATACCACTAGCAAAAAGTCACGTCTTCTAGCCAAAAATAAGCCCTAACACAATACTGCTGACATTAAAATAATTTTAAAAAGTTACATGCCTCTGAAAGAAGTTACATTAAAAAAAAAGCATAAAAAAGGTTTTAATTGAGCAAGAGTATTTGATTTGATGCAGTATGAACCAAACATACCTTGAGAATGTTGTAGCTACACTGATGCAGGATCATATCTTGTTGAATCTCTGAGCTGAGTGGTTAATTATAAAATTATGATAATGCCGCTACTGTGTCTGACTTGGCACTTTTCCTCTCACATTAGTTATGCACTGCTTGAGAGAATGATGTAATCACTGTGTTATCCCTGAGAGGCAGAAGTAATCAATCACTGCACCATCCCCCAGATGGAGTAGATTTCATTTCATACCTTTAATGACATCTGTATAAGTTAATGCTTTGCTTGTTTGTTTTTTGTTTCTACAGTTAAAAATAAATCAACGTGGTAGGCAGAAATATTTTTACAGACCTCAAGAAACTATAGAACTTCAGTTGACTGGCGATAAAGGAGCCCATGTGGGCTTAGTGGCTGTAGACAAAGGAGTATTTGTCATAAACAACCAATCCAGACTCACCCAAGACAAGGTCTGTAGTGAAAATAGATATGATGTTCGCACATTTATGACTATGTTCCTGTGTATATTCACTCCTGAATATTGTCTCTCCTATGCTCGATATTTGTGAATTTAAAACAGGAATACAAAAAAAAAAAGTGTCACGGCCATCATGCAGCAGGTATTGGCGACCCAGCAGAAGTAGCAACAGCGTCTGGCTCCTGTGCCACTCTCCACTACCACAGCTTCATCATCTTCTGAAGAACCCAGACGGCGTCTGTCCATGCCCTCCAAGTATAACGGAGACCCCAAGTTGTGTAAGGGGTTCATCACACAGCACTCTCTACACATCAAGCTGACGCTTCACAGTTTATCTATGAACGATCTAAGGTGCCTTCATGATCAGCCTCCTCTCCGGGAAAGCCTTAGTATGGGCCACCCCACTCTGGGACAGGAACAATCCAGTAACAGCTAACATCTCCTCTTACCTCGCTGAATTCCGCTCAGTCTTCGAGGAACCAGCCCAGGTTTCTTCCAGTGAGACCGCCCTACTGAATCTACCCAAAGGGGACTTCTCAGTTGCTGACTACGTGGTTCGATTCTGTACTTTAGCTTCCAAGTTGGACTGGAATGAGGCGGCCTTGCTTGCTATCTTTAAAAAAGGACTGTCTAGTCGGATCAAAGATGCCTTGTCTGCACGGGACCTGCCATCTTCCCTGAGCGCCCTGATCGCTCTGGCCACTCGGATTGACATCCGTTTCTCTGAACACTTGGAGGAGCAGCAAGCTGAACAAGCGCAAGTCAGGGTCCGATGTCTACCCCACAGAGCCCATGCAGGTGGACGACCAGAGAACCTCTGCCTTTATTGTGCCAGCCCGGAGCATTTTCTTCTGTCTTGTCATGTCCGTTCTTAGCGTTCGGGAAATGCACGCACCTAGGGTTCTTGGTAGAAGCGTCCCTAGGTGAGAGCAAAGCTTCTCCACGCCTTAACATACCTGTTCTACTCAGCTCAAGGACAGGTACTCAGTTTCAAGCCTCTGCCTTCCTGCCTGCCTCTGCCGACCACATTCCCAGATAAATTCCCCGCCTCTTCCTGTGCCTCCTGCCGGTTGCGCCTGTGTAGCAACCTGGTGGTACCAAGGGCAGCATGTCCAAGCCACAAAACTGGGTGCCACTTAGACTTCGCTCACCTCACTATAAATGTCTATGCTGTCCCAATAATCCAAGCTGACCCTGCCTAAAAATTTGTCATGTATGTTCAGATTGCAATCTGTCCTGTTCAATGAAGATTTTTTTTTTTTTTACCACCATAATAATCTATGGCTAAATGCCTTTTAGGCAACAGAAGTATTTTCTGTAACATGTATTTTGTTAAATCTAGATATGGGATGATATACAACAAAATGACATTGGATGCACAGCTGGAGGTGGAGCTAACCCTTTAGGTGTATTTCAAGATGCTGGCCTAGATTTTACAACCAATTTAGATATACAAACTCCAGCCAGAAAAGGTACGTATGAAAAACAGTTTTTAGTTCGTTTAGTTTTTTTTTTTGGGGGGGGGGGGGGGGGGGTTAATTAAAATTGTAAAATTGAAGAAACCAGAGAGAAATATATATTTTTTATAATGTATAGTATATATTTTTTCAGTTTTAATTAACTTAAAATGACCATTATAAATTAATTCCCTAGTGTGTGACGCTCGTTTTTATATGTAATATGTATAGTCTGGGGCAAACAGGGCGACTATGGCGATGTTATTTAAAGTGTATAGTGGGATTTGTTTTATTTTATTGGCCAATATTAATGTTTATATTTAATATTAAATTTACATGTAATATGTGTATGTATGTTTTAATTTTATATATGCCCCATGAGGTCATAAAAGGCCCTTGGGGGACATTTTCATTTTTTTTTAATTTACATTTTTTTTAAATTCTGGTTTTCATCTGTAAGAGCCCCAGTTATAGGGGAAACAACTCCTGTGGGGGTCAGACATTGGATCAGAGCTGGACTGGTTCATAATGGGTGGGCTGCACAATATGGGCATTGTTCTAGAGTGGCAAAAGAGATAAGGAAAAGTCAGCTCACCTGGACACCGTGATTGGAACTTAAACGACTGCAGCAGCACGGATCCAACCTTCGCCTAAAGGCACCATGAGAAGATTTAGAAAAGCACGATCTAACTTCAGATTGCAGTGTAGTAAAATCTTCAAGGTTTATTTATACAGCTGTATAAACCTTGAAGATTTTACTACACTGCAATCTGAAGCTGGATCGTGCTTTTCTAATTGTTCTAGAGTGGGTATTACATATTATAAAAAATCCTTATGACATTGGAGTTATGCATTAACTATATGCACACTTTGATGCTGAATTATGTAAATGTATCTTTACATGCAATCTCGGTCCATTGAAAAACCATGAATGCTCAATAGATTTTTTTAGGGACATTACATAATTAGATATTCCATTCATTATAATCACATGAACATTTTCAGTGAATTAAAGGACATCTACCACCAGGATCAAGGATTGTAAATCAAGCACACTGACATACTGGTATGTGCCCCCTCTGGTAGGATCTGCTCTACTTTAAGTTTCTTATTCCCTTGTTTTTAAGATAAAAAGCTTTAAAATTATGCAGATAAGCCTTAGGGTCTCCAAACTCCATTAACATCTATGGAGCCTGGAGCCCCTCAGGCTCATTTGCATAATTTTGAAAGCATTATTTTGCAAAATCCAGGACATAAGAAGCTTAAAGAATAAAGAGATCCGGGAAGAAGGGGCACACACCAGTATGTCAGTGTGCTTGGTTTATAATCATTGATCCCCATGGTAGATGTCTTTTCAGTTCAAAAATACTAAAGATAAGGTCTATGCTAAAATACTCATTTACGATAGTTAACATACTGTACTGTGAACTATCCTTCAAAATGATAATCCACGTAATGGAAAGAGCCTGTGTTACACAGCACAATAATTTAGAGTAGAACAGATGGTGAGGAATAAATAGTAATGGTAAAAACTGGCAGGAGAAGGCTGCAGTTGACCATGAAATCAATTATAGTAAATTGGTCTGGAAGGAGATGGGAAAAGTATTATAATATTAAAAAGTGTATGCAAATTCAGGGTAAGGAATTCAACATTTGTTGTTCAGACAGAACATAAATCAGCGATTACGGCACCACCTATTATCACCATGTACAAACTCCTAAAAAAGTCTAAGGAGTGTAAAATGTTTTTGCACTGAGAATACAAAATGGTCCAGGATGTTTTATTTTGCAGGTTAAACACTAAAAACAATTCAGTGGTGCTCAAATCCAAGAAGCACAATCCAACACGTCAGAAATATAGATGAAGGAATGGACAGCACTCACCGATCTTCTGTTTGAAACTTTTTCTTCTTTATTTGTGGAATGAACAACACATACTCACATGTGGGCCGAACACAGGGAGGGAGTGGAGGTGGAATGCCCATGGAAAGGCAACGGCCATTTCGTGAACTACAGCACTTCTTCCGTGATTAAAAACATTGGGGTAATTTATACTAAAAGGGCTAATGAAGCACACCTTCTCACATGGTAATGGACCCATCTTATAGGTCAGTGATGGCGAACCTTTTAGAGACCGAGTGCCCAAACTACAACCAAAATCCACTTATTTACTGTGAAGTGCCAACATGGCATTTTTAGCAGTAACTTATTGCTACTTGTTCTTCCACATCTTCCAATCATATCGGCCCCTTGAGGCAACCAATACAGTTTAAAGAATGAAAGCAAATTTAGACTCTCGTTGTAGCTTCTCTTCAGTGTCTCTCTAAGGAGGAATGGTGGGTCCAGCAGGAGAACCTCCAAAGGTAATGCAGTTCTATCAAAACCTTTTCCCACAGTTCCAAACAGACAATGAAATGGCACTTTAAATTAGCGCTGAGAGCAGCATCTCTTAAGTTGCCTGGGACCGCAGGAAGATTTGTTGGATTTGGTCCTATATGGTGAATTCTGTCCTGGGTGATGGTCTGAGTGCCCACAAAAATGGCTCTGAGTGCCATCTTTGGCACCCGTGCCATACGTTTGCCACCACTGTTATAGGTGATGTGTACTGTCACGTACTTTTCACTTTCCCAGTGAACCCATGTTAAATGAAAGCTACCATTGGCTAAACTCACCCAAGTTCATTGTCGCTCCACCTGCAAAAACGTGGCGTCCTCACTATAGGGCAAAACCTCCGGGGCGCAGTGCACACTTGTCTGGGACCCAAAGGGCGGCTCCTCCTCCTCACAGCATCCCACGTAAGTCGCGTCACATAACTAGGTCTACGCCTCCCGTCTTACTTGATCACATGATGCATCGCTGTAGCAACGGACCAAGCGTCATTATCTAGCAGAGACTGGGAATAGCTCAGAACCTATTAGGCAGCGGGCAGACTATTTGAGCTATATGGGCAATACAAAGCCTTTTTCTATATGGAAGTGAATATGAGCCACTATGTGTGAGTATCATGTACGTCTATGATCTATTACTTTTCTTTTGCAAAATAACGCTTTCCAATTAGTATATATGAACCCCAATCAAAAATATAAAAACAAAAAGGTAAAGTACATATGTATACCTTGTAAACAATCACTTTTTCTTTTTACATAGTGCTTACATGATTCTAGATTAAATTTACACTTATTAGGCATACACTTAGATACGCTATGTTAGGTACCAACAAAGACAGGAAAAATTCTCCTTTACCTTTGAATTCTCCCCTATGGCAGACGTCATAAGAAAAGCAATAAGGGATAATTGGCATCTTATAATAAATGATAAGGATCTAGCGTCAATAGCGGATGGAGGTCCACTCGTTAGTTTCCGTTGAAGAAGAACCATAAGATCAGGATTGGTCAAAAGCTCCTTTAGCTCTAAGAAAAAGAACTGATTGGAACAAGGTTCCCCAAAGGTGAACTTCAAATGTGGTCGATGTATATGCAGTCCATACAATTTAAGTGCAAAGATTGTTACGTTTGGGGGCCTAGAAGTACAGGTTAAAAATTTTATTAACTGTTAGACCAGTTTTGTAGTGTACGTATTAATATGTGACTGCCACAGAATTTATGTGTGTAAAACCATAAGATAAGTTTGCATTTGAGAATAAAATAACAGCTCATGTCCATTGAAACTGGTGTAGGAGCCCCACGTCTAATACAACATTAGAGAGTCACATGGAGGGAATGTTGGAATATTAAAATTTGCCAGAATAGAGATCGTACAAACTCCTGAAAGAGGCGGGGGGGGGGGGGGGGGTAGACAGCGTTTGTTACTGTAGGCTGAAAGTAAGTGGATCCTTCGATCAAATGCTATGGGGCCAGTGGGCCTAAATGACAAAATAGATCTGGGTATCTTTTTATAGTACCCAACATGGCATATCTAAGTGTATGCCTAATAAGTGTAAATTTGATCTAGAATCATGTAAGCACTGTGTAAAAAGAAAAAAGTGATTGTTTACAAGGTATACATATGTACGTTACCTTTTTGTTTTTATATTTTTGATTGGGGTTCATATATACTAATTGGAGAGCGTTATTTTGCAAAAGAAAAGTTATAGATCATAGACGTACATAGGGGCCCATATTCAGTCCATATAGAAAAAGGCTTTGTATCGCCCATATAGCTCAAATAGTCTGCCCGCTGCCTAATAGGTTCTTAGCTATTCCAAGTCTCTGCTAGATAATGCTGCTTGGTCCGTTGCTATGGCGATGCGTCATGTGATCAAGGAAGACAGGAGGCGGAGACCCAGTCATGTGACGCCCCTCACGTGGGATGCCGTGAGGTGGTGGAGCTGGAGTTCGGGGCCCTGACGAGCGTGCACTGCACCCTGAAGGTTTTGCCCTATAGTGAGGATGCCACGTTTGTGAAGGTGGAGCAATGATGAACTTGGGTGAGTTTAGCCAATGGTAGCTTGCATTTAACATGAGTTCACTGTGATTGGGAAAGTGAAAAGTATGGGACAGTACATATCACCTATAAGATGGGTCCATTACCGTATGAGAAGGTGTGCTTCATAAGCCCTTTTAGTATAAATTACCCCAATGTTTTTAATCACTCATATGGAAGGCCGGAAGAAGCGCGATAGTGCACGAAACGGCCGTTGCCTTTCCGTGGGCATCCCACCTCCAGTCCCTCCATTGTTTGTCCCACATATGAGTATGTGTTTTCAATTCCACAAATAAAAAAGAAAAAGTTTCAAACAGAAGATCGTTGAGTGCTGTCCATTCCTTCATCTATATTTCTGATTTGTTATTCAGAGGTTGAGCTCCAACACTTTGCTAACCAGATATTACAAAAAGATAATGTTTAAAAATTTCTAATAAAGTAGATAGACATTATGAAATCTCTTGAATATTTGATGTCTATATACATCAGTCTGTCAATCTTTTTTCTATTGATTGGAACAATAACTACATAGATAAATATATATCTGGTATGCTTCCAGATTTGAGCTGTTCTTCAAGCAAACATGGGCGTAGCCGTCGTTCAATACAACTGTTGGAAGCAAAGCAAAAAAAAGGTAATTTTTTTGGACTATACATAAGGATTTTAATTTTTAGTATAATATTGGTTTTGTTGTGTATTTGTTTTATTGTGATTATCACAAAATAATGGAAAAACATGGTATTTTACAGAAGTTTTGTAGTAATGGCAGCAAAAGGAAAAGTGGAAAATTTAGCAGAAGTATCTCAAAGTAAGACCTCTTACACACCAACTTTTTGCGTTTTGTTTTCTAGCCCCTGTATTTGTGAGCAGGCTCAGACTGGCCCACAGGTGAACACGTGCATCCGCTAGTGGGCCCCTTAGTCTGTTGTACTCTCAGGCCCTCCATGAGTTGTACAGAACCCCTAAAGTACATCATACAAATATTCAACATAAAGCATTTTAACCACCCTATAATAATATGGGTAGATTGTCTAGCAAACTCCCCAGTTTATTTGTGGCTACTGCATTGAGTGACTGAGATGACAGAGAACTACAAAGTGTAGCCAACCAGTATTCTTCCACTCACGCTGCTGAGCACATTCACTTTGCAGCATTCTTCTACTGCCTGAAGTTGGCTACTTTATGGTCACTAGGACCATAATAATCGAAGGCAAGGGCTAGAAAGCAAGCTATGGGTCAGTTATGTTTTAGGAATTTTTATTTGGATTTCAGATAATACATGCATGTATCTATGCAGTGGTGGGTCACTGTATAAGATTTAACTGGTGGGCCAAAGGCACTCCAGTCCACCACCGCTTGTGTGTACCTTACATCCCTATGTAATTCTATGAGCTCAAAAACACAGCTGAGGATTTCACAACCCCTGTAAATGAGCCTAGTGTCCCTGTGAAAGGTCCTATTTTTGGCTGTGTTTGCGGCTCCACACTCCTACGGAAGTCTATGGGGCTGTGAAAAAATACTGATGTAAAACAGGCGTCATCCATATATTATCCAATTGTGTGGATCTATTGGTAGGTAACACAATGATGCATCATCTGTGTATGGTCCATTTTTCACATACCCACTCCAATACTTTGCCGCTTGCCTTCAATCAGAAAGTTCTATGCTGTACAAGATTTTTTACAGCGTCTAATGCTGGATGATAAATCTGGAGCAATTTAAGACTGTCTAGTAATACCTTACTGTTCCTATTAGTTGGCTTAGTCTCTACCAGAAAAGGCTCCAATATATGTATAATTTTTGGAGCACACTTAGTCTTTACCAGAAAAGGCTCCAAAATATGTATCATTTTTGGAGCACACCCTCTACCCACAAAGCCACGGCCCTTTGTTATAATTGTATCTTAAAACCTTGATAAAAAGTGATGCACAGCATTTACGTTTTTTGCCACAATTTATAACAGAATCCTATCATAGAAAAATTGATACATCTGCCTATTGATCGTAATACAAACCCACTCATACAGCAAAGCAAGTTCTACCTTTGGAAATAATCTATATGTAGACGATTCGTTCCACAACCCAAAAATAGTCATATATAGTACATCATCCAGCTCATTAATTTTTTTATTCTTCTTTAATATTGGGTTATATAATTTTGTGAGAGAGGGACACAGTACAGTAGAGGGCTCACATAATGCTAAAAAGTTACAATTTTTGTAAAATGCCAGCTCGTCTTGTAAAATGCTTGTAGACTGGTGTAATAGCAATCCAAGATTTTACTGTATATATTAATGCTATTACTGTATTATTGCTCTGCAGCAAGCGCAACACCAGAATATCTGAGACCATGTTGTTTGGCTGGATTGCATGAAAGTCCTATGGGACTTTCTTGCACTAAAAGAAGAAAACAAGTACAGCAGGCGGAGGAATGCACAGACATGTTCTTTGAGTGCTGCTTACATGCGGATGAACTAAAAAAACAATTTACTGCTGACTTAGGGTGGGATAGATGTAAGTATTTTGCTTCTTTGTTATTCCACTAAACATTAAGTTAAGAGCTTAATGTACAAGATTAAGTAAGGGGCTCTGAGGATTAACCAAGAAAGAAGACAGTGGGTCCTAATGCTTAGCCCACTACCAAGGATTACTAATTGCTTCACAAACCCTAGAGATAAGTGACAACTGGTTGACAATAGCTCCCTGTGCTAAAGTGCAAAACACTGAAATAAAAATAAGACAGTACAAACAGATAAGAATAGTTGTCAGAGCCAGGTCACAACAAAGACACAGCAAACGCAATACAAAATCACAGTAGAATAGTCTGAACACAAGCCAAAAGTCAGGATACAAGGAAAACAAAGATCAGAATCATAAGAATGGCATGAAGCTAACTAAGAAAAAAACCTCTATAGACAGCATCCTTACAAAACACAGAGAACAGGGAAGCAATGTGATTAGTGTACGATGATTTTAATCACAGTTTTTAGTTTTCATGGTTTTAAAATTTGAAAACCATAACCAGAATAATATTGATTGGTAAAACATTACTTGAGTTTGGCATACAGACATACAAATGTGAATGTAATGTATAGTGGACATTTCTGATAGATGAGGGTACTGCCTTTCGACTAGCACCTAGCTGAGCCTGGGCGATCACTGCATGTAACACCTGGGATCACGACTATCTCGATTCCAGCTGTTAAACCAATAGACGCCGTGGTCATAGTGACCGCGGCATCTATATGGCATTACCAAGACGATCAGCACCCTCTGTTGATCCCAAGGCTGCCTTCAGTAAAAACCTGCTAGATTGTGCTGAATGCATGATCTAACAGTGCTAATGTCAGCCTATGCAGAATGCAATATGATACAATACATTAGTATTGCAGTATATTACAATGAACAAGTGATCAAATGATCACATATTCATGCCCCACACTGGGACAAAATAAAACTTAAAAAAAAGAAAAAGTGCAATTATAAAAAAAATTATAAATGTCCCCTGAAGTCCCATCCCACCTGAAAATCAAATACAACAAAAGTAAAAATCACCAAAAAACACTACATATTTGGTATCACCACATCTGTAACAATCCGTACAATAAAATAAAATTGTTACTAAACCCTTATGGTGAATGCCGGAAAAAAAATTCTAAATTACGGGGTTTATTGTTACCTAGGCCTCTAGAAGTCACTTAAAACTTAGCAGGTTACGTGTAAGGATTTTCATAATAATGAGAAAAATTGAACTGAAAATTCTGAACCTCCTAACAACCTAGATAAGAGAGAGGATGCACAAAAAGCCATGCCAATATAAAGCAGACATTTGGCAAATGTTAATTAGAAAGTTACTTGAGTGCTATGACTATCTGCCTGAAGAGAAAAACATAACTAAACACAAAAAATATCATAAATTTTTTTTATTAATTTGAAGTACAATGTATGACAAGAAAACAATCTCAAAATACCCTGGATATGTTAAAGCGTTCCATAGTTATAACCTCCTATAATGACAAAGGGCAAATTTAAAAATTCAGGCCTGGTCCTAAAGCCCTTACATGGCATAGACATGAAGGGGTTAATGCAGAAGTCAAGTGGATACACAGCTGATAGTCCTACTGAATAGACTGTTAGAATTTGTTTAATGGCAAGAAAAAAGTAGCTAAGTAAAGAAAAATGAGTGGCCAACATTACTTTAAAAAATGAAGGTCAGTCAGTCTGAAAAATTGGGAAAACTTTGAAAATGTCCCCAAGTGCAGTTGCAGAAACCATCAAGTGCTACAAAGAAACTGGCTCATGTGAGGACTGCCCCAGGAAAGGAAGACCAAGAGTCACCTCTGCTGCGGAGGATAAGTTCATCCGAGTCACCAACCTCAGAAATCACAGGTTACCAGCAGCTCAGGTTAGAGACCAGATCAATGCCACTCAGAGTTCTAGCAGCAGACACATCTCTACAACAACTGTGTGCAGCAGCCTTCATGGTAAAATAGCTGCTAGGAAACCACTGCTAAGGACAGGCAACAAGCATAAGAGAACACAAAGAATTGACATTAGACCAGTGGAAATCTGTGCTTTGGTCTGATGAGTCCAAATTTGAGATCTTTGGTTCCAACGACGGTCTTTGTTCAGAAAAGGTGATCAAATGGACTGTACATGCACATGAAGTTATACTGAACTAGCATGGTAACCACAAAATCTTGCAGCAGCATGCTATTCAATCTGGTTTGCGTTGGACCATCATTTATTTTTCAACAGGACAATGACCCCAAACAGACCTCCAGGCTGTGTAAGTGCTATTTGACCAAGAAGGAGAGCGATGAGGTGCTATGTCAGATGACCTGGCCTCCACAGTCACCTGACCTGAACCCAATCGAGATGGTTTGGGGTGAGCTGGACCGCAGAGTAAAGGCAAAAGGGCCAACAAGTGTTAAGCATCTCTGGGAACGCCTTCAATACTGTTGGAAGACCATTTCTTATGACTACCTCTTGAAGCTTATCAAGAGAATGCCAAGATTGTGCAAAGCAGTAATCAAAGCAAAATGTGGCTACTTTGAAGAACCTAGAATATAAGACATACTTTCAGTTGTTTCACACTTTTTTTTCACACATGTGTTAATTCATAGTTTTGATGCCTTCAGCGTGAATCTACATTTTTATAGTCATGAAAATACAGAAAAGTCTTTGAGAAGGTGTATCCAAACTTTAGGTCTGTACTGTATATGTAAACATACACACATGCATAATATGCATGCATATTGTTTTAAAGTATAATGTAATATGCAGATCATTCTTTAATTATTTTTAACTCTAGCTGATGACACTGAGGAAGATCTGGAAGAAGACATTGCCCCCCGAAGAAACTTTCCTGAGAGTTGGCGCTGGAATGCATTCCAACTTAAGGCTGACTCAAAAGAAAAGTATGTGAGAATACTTAAATCTAAAACTTTATTAACAGTTAATAAAGCTACCCAGCAGGAGGATGACAGCGTGATTTTCTCTGCTTTCATTATAAAAAGAACAATTATATTGCTTTAAAAGAGGCACTAATGCTTTGGGGTGTGTCAGCATTTGTATCCTGCCTCCTTGCTCTTTCTGTGTTCTCCTTCCTGTTGTCTAGAAGAAATCTCATAGCAGCAGTGAGTATGCACTGCCTACTAGATGTGTTTTCTTGGACAGTAAGGCTACATTCACACTGCCGTTGCCCGCCCGTACTGTACCGTAGCGGACAACAGCAGTGCACGGGGAGAGGAGGAGGAGGTGAGTGCAGCTCACCCCCGCCCCTCTCCATAGGGATTCATGGCGCACGGCACCGTATTATGGGTAAAGATAGGACAGGTCCTATCTTTTTCCCGGGTACGGAGCGGTACGGTGCCGCATGTGTGCTGCACCGTACCGCTCCCGTAGGGCGCTGTGCACCCATTGCCATCTATGGAGGACGTATATCGGCCATATATACGTCGGCCGTATATACGTCCTTCATACTGTAGTGTGAATGTAGCCTAAATTAAACTACTTAGACGTCATAGTCTTTGGCGGATTAAGCGTCCCATGGGCCTCGGGCTGTTCTCAAGACTAGTGCTCCACCAACGTCAAAACCAACATGTGCCCTGATGTTAGGACTAAAGTGCTACTCTATATCCTCGTTATACTCTATATCCTTAATCTTATACTGTTCATAAAAGTAAACTGTTCATAAGGTAAATAAATATGCCAGCTCATTTATAAAGTCTTTAATTTCTAGCACTGTTACGGAGCCTTTAGATCTCCTCTTACCAGATTCTATCACCACTTGGATAATACAAGCAGTCAGCATTAAGAAAGACAAAGGTAAGTTGAAGAGAGGTATTGTTATGATCCAACAAGACTTGAATAGCAGCTGAAGTACTTTACGGCTCGCAGAAAACAAAAACAAAATTTAGTAAATCGAATTGTCACAGGGACCAAAAAATAATCTGTGTTATGTTACACATACAGAACATTCTGACTTACATCCAAATTCAACCTAAGAACAAACCGATAGGACCTATCTTATACATAATCCTGGGACTGCCTATAAATAAAAAAGCTAAAATGTGGAAGCTTGGTTCAGTTGTAGCTGGAATTGTAGCTATTGTGATTAAGGATTTTAAGAGTTTCTTTCTGATCCGTCAATTAATAGGCAATTGGTTATGGACTGAAACCTGATACCCCCATCAATCAATCAAACTAACATATTGCTGTAAATATAGCATATTAGTTTTTCCGACAGGTCTTCAACGGTTTCGAGTCAGGAATACCCTTTTAACAAAATGTATTAACTTGTAGGAGAATTTACTTTATTTTAAGGGGACGCATCACACTAAAAAATGGTCTCCTCTGCTTCTCCCCTGGACCGCTCCTCCCACACCACAGGCCGTCGGGGACTGCCAGGTTTCATGCAGTAGTCACCGCCTCCTTGCACCGCCCCTTATGATTACGCCGGACCGCTGTAAGCTTGGTTCGGCGTTCTGAGGCTATGGCTGTGCAGCGTTTGCTAGCTTTATTGGAAGGTTCCCTGCTATTACAGGGGTAGCACTATAAGCTACTACTTTAGTAAGCAGCTCCGAGAGCATTTTGTTTAGGGTGACAGGTCCTCTTTAAAGTAAATCTGCCATTGCTTTTATGCATTATGAACCAAGCCTGCTATAACTACACTGGTGCAGAAACATATCTTGTTTAATCCCTGAAATGAGTGTTTTTTCTGAAAAAACAATTATAAAATTATTATAATGAGGCGCTCTCGCTCCTGTGGCTGCCACTGCGCTTCTCCTCACCCTAATGCACTGCTTCAAAGACCGCTGTATTCACGGTGTTATCCCTGACAGGCAGAAGTAATCAACTGATGCACCATAGCCTAGCTGCTGTGTATGAGTCATCCATTTCAGGCAGCTCCTGTGTTTGTGGAAGTAATGTGTTTATGTAAGGCAGCCAGGGAGCCTAGCTTTCCTGAATTTTATAATTGTTTTTGAGCAAAACCACTCAGTTGAGGGATTAAACAAGATATGTTTCTGCATCAGTGTCGCTACAGCATTCTCAAGGTATGTTTGGTTCACAATGCATTAAAACAAATGGTAGATTTCCTTTAACATGCAAACACTTTGCATACCAATGCTCATGGCATCCTTAAACTTTAAGTTCTTCATTAATAACAATACAAAAACCTTGTAAATGAAGTTTGACATAAAATAAATGAACATAAATAAAAACTTTTTGACTATTGCAATATATATTGTATTCTTTTTTCCAGGCATTTGCATATCAGAACCTCACCAAGTAAACGTATTTAAAGAATTTTTCATTGATCTGAGAATGCCTTACAGTGTTATAAAAAATGAGCAAGTGCAGATTCGAGCAATAATCCACAACTATATGACAGCTGGGGCTACGGTTTGTATTTTATAATTTTATTCTTCTATCCTGTCATGTATATCATAGCTGAATTGAAAAATCATATGGGTTTTGTTAACCTTTTGTTAAACTTTGTGTAAGTTGTTTGAAACCTGATGACTGTTGATCTTTGCTTTATCTAAGTATAATTCATGATTGTTGGTAGGCGTTAGTTTAAGACAGTTTTCTTTAGATGTATGTTTATGACAATCGAAAGTGCCATGGGATACAAGATGACAAGGTAAAATGCTCAATGAATATATGTGTAAATGTCTTTTAACCCCTTAGTGACTGCCCATACGGGTTTCTCCGACGATCACTAGGGGGTGTCAGGCTAGGCCGATGGGTTTCTCAGTTGACCTATCCTAAGGTCTGCACGGGTAAAAAAAAAACACAAAAATTAAAAAAATTAATAAAAATAAAAAATAAAATTCATAAACATTTCCCAAACAATAAATAATAAAGTGGAAAATTTTTTAAAAAACACAACTTTAAGGATCAGTAGTAATGGATCCTCTGTATCACTGCGGATGATGACATAAGCTGACACCTGGGATTGGAGTCTAAGTGGTACCCAGTTTTCACGAGAGCCCGCTTTGTAGATTTATATCTCCTACAGTTTTTTGGTGTATGGTGTGAGACACATATCATAATAAAAAAAATAAATATAAACATAAAAAGCTGTATAATAAGGTAAATATTAATAATGCTACTGCCTACCAGAAACAGCCATTGTCCTTTCACAACTACAGTATTTGGGTCAATGTTTTTAACATATGCTATAAGTAGTATTTTGCTCAAAAGGCTTATTTATTTTGTTGTGTTTCAATTATTTGTTTTCTTTTTGTCCAGGTCAAGGTGAAATTCTTTTATGACAAAAATATTTGCAGTTTGGCTACTAAATCAAGAGGTTATCAGGAAACTGTTAAGGTTCCGGCAAAATCATCCAGGGTGGTATACTATGTTGTCATACCAATCCAAGCAACAGAAGTTTACATAGACGTTTTGGCTACTGTGAGCGGTTTAGGTTTAGGCATAGCAGACCGAGTGAGAAAGATTCTCCATGTGTTGGTATGTTCATGTGTACTTTAATGATAATAATAAATTACGTTAGTAAATATATTTAAAGATTATTCTAAATTCTGAATTCACTATGAAACATACAACCTAAGCAAATTATTCTACTTACTTGCTGCCAATACAATACTTGTTGTTGATGTCAATGTCCCTTGTTGACTCTAAAGACAAGCTGCACCATCAGAGCAGCATGTATTGCTCACATATCCTGGAGTCATGTATGATTTATTTATTATCTTTGTTTTTCTGCTCCAACCAACTCTTAAAGCAACTGTCCCCATTTTCACAACCTAGTTTTCTGTTTCACACATCAAGAACGTTCTTATTAGGAGCCTGCAACGAGCAATCAAACCCTTCTACATAGGTAGCGGGGAAGTCTCCACCTTCATCTCTCTTGTGCCAAAGCTCATTTGCATAATAAAGAAAATAAGATTTGACAAAAATTGATGTATGGATGAACAAGATAGAAGGTGGGATGGAATCCTTGATAGCTGCTCTAAAAGTTAATGGTGTACGAATTGTTGCGGAAGAACAGCTGACAGGTACCTTTAAGTGTGAATATATGCAGTTTTCCAGGATGGAATAAGGAAAACCACGCCTCTTTTAGCTACCTTGTAAGGCAGCTCCCTTGACATCAAGAATGACTTACAAGAGGCCTTATGATATGATGCAGGATTAAAACCAAACAAGTATATCTATTCCAGAAGGAACAGACTCCCAACTGTAGACAACACTGTTTGACCTGATTGGGTCTCTTCAGTACAGTGTAGAGAACTGGTTTGAATGAGTGAGTGGGTAGGGTTGGGAAGTAAATGTTCTCCTTACGGAGACTGCCAATTAAGGCCACCGTGAAGGCGTGTGGAGTTTATAGCCATTGATGCTCCACTAGGGAGTTTCTGGGAAAATATTTTAAGTTTTCCAGAATGGAATAAGGAAAGTCACAGATGCTATTGATAATAAGTGTGGTGCACAGTGCTCCATCTCCAAGCTGTGTGGCTCCTCTCTGTTACCCCAGTGTTATGACATTATTACACTGTATCAATCATCAGCTTGAGTATAAGCCGACCTGAGTATAAGCCAAGACCCCTAATTTCAACACAAAAAACTGGGAAAACCTATTGACTCGAGTATAAGCCGAGGGTGGGAAATGCATTGGTCACAGCCTCCCAGTATATAGCCAGCAAGACCCCTGTAGTGTATAGCCTGCCAGACCCTGTAGTGTATAGCCTGCCAGCCCTCTGTAGTATACAGCCTGCCCAGTCTCTCTCCGATGCTCCGGTGCTTCCTTGGGGCCTTCGGTCCTCTTCGGATTCTTCCGCTCCTCTTCAGGTCTTCGCGCTCGGCTGGCACACAGAATTACGTTAGCTGCTTGCTGACGTCATAAGTTGTGAGCCGCGGGCATCCAGAGGGGAGCAGAAGAGGAGCGGAAAACCCGACGAGGATCCAAAGTACCCGCGGCGGCACCGGAGCATCAAATCAAGCATAGGACCTATGGGTGACGTCGGAAAGGTGAGTTTTGACTATTTTTTTTTCTCTTGACTCGAGTATAAGCAGAGTTGGGGTTTTTGAGAACGAATTTTGTGCTGAAAAACTAGGCTTATACTTGAGTATAGAGCGGATCCTGCCATAGGGGACAAACACAAGAATGTCAGTGTGCTTGGTTTACAATCCTTCATCCAGTGTTACATGTATATTAAATAACAAACAGTGCAATAGATGATAACCCTGACTGTGTATCCTGGAAATTATACATGAATAAGCATTTTATTGATACTATTCGAAAAAATATTGTAATCTTCTCTTTAATATTCCAGCCAGAAGGAAAACTTGTGAGGAAACAAGCTTTAAGTGCAACTTTTAATCCTAAAGGTCAGAATCCTACAGTAAAAATAGATTGAACTTGACGTCCTGTCTAAAATATTGCACAATGCCTCATTTAAAGCAGTATTCCTAAATAAAATACTGTAAAGATAATTAGATAAGGGCTGTTGCTTCCAGTGGTACCCGACATAGATTACAAGAACAAGGTACCTCAGTCCCCTCATGAGCATGACTTTTGATAAATATGCCACAAATTCTCATCTACTAGCAAAAACTATTACTAGCCAAAGTGTCTCAAAGTAAGACAATACAAAGTTAGGCTATATAGTCATAGGGGGTTATTTATAATTGGTTTTCCTGGGCATTTTTGGACGTAAAAAAGTTTAAAAGTAGTCACATTGTGGGTTTTTGAGACTTTTCACTGCTAAAAAGTCTCACAGGAATATATACACCTCTTCAATAATCTGGCCTAAACATAGAACTACTGCTAGTGCAACACCATGCAAAGCCACATTCATGACTTCAGATGTTTGCAAAAAGTCTCATAGTTACTACGGCCTCTGCTGGTCTATGTGCCAGAGAATTTTCATGCATTTTGTGAGTTTTTGAAAAATATTTTCCCAGGTGGAAAATAGAGCATAAGAACATTGAGAACACTTTAATGAATATGATGAGCAGTGGGGCTCCAAAAATAGACATAGAACTGTGCCAAGGAGCTGGTCTAATAATAAATAAGCCCCATACACCTCATTCACATGACCGTCAGAGGGACGTATATCAATATACATCCCTATAGATGGCTATGGATCCTGGGCTCGGTACGTTCATGTGAATGAAGCCTTATGCTGTGTGCATTAGCATATTTGTGGCACAAAGCCTTTCTCCTGTGCAGCCACTCCCTTTTTTGGGGAAACCACTCCCTTTTTTCATACTAGTCTGAAAAGTGTCTACAATCCTTGATAAATGTGGGTTATGGCATTTCAGACAGTTTTTTTGTGCAAATTACAACATGATTCTGTTGTTAACAGATTGATAAATCAATGCTAACAATTGTTCTGCAAGTGACTGCTGTAGACACCTGTTCTATAGAAGTCTTTAAATATTATACTATCTAGTTTTATAGTTTCAGGTAAACATGGCCCACTTTAGATATATGTATAGGACAACTTCCTAATGAGGGGATGCAAACACCCTCAATTTAAGTGTATCCATATTTATTAGACACAGAAACAATTTAATAGTGGCACTGCTGGGGTACCACGCAAGGCTTCTTCCAACCTAATTCTGACCAATGAACACTTACTGCAACTGTATAGTGTACTGTTTAACTAATGTTCTGTGATTCACAGGAAACACTCAGCTAATATACTTCAAGACGGAGGCTTTAGAAGGAATGGTCCCTGACAGCACCGCCACAAATTTCATTAGTATACAAGGTATAACATTGTACTGTATTATATACTTTAGGATCTTAGATCAGTTTTATATCAGTGTGAAACTGTGCAAGCTGTGCTATTTTTCTGCTACCTTTGTACCAGCACCTTAATGTATACCTAATAGTCAGACACTTTCAGTTATTCCAGTGCACTTCTCATAACCCTAAAATGGAATCCATGCCAAGTCTGACTAGTCATAGATATCAGCTATAACCATTGGCTGTCCAGATTTGCTGACACTATTTGGCATCTGGGCATCTCTCAGTTAGCTAGGCAGCTTAGAACGATGCAGGCACACCACTGAGTCTCAGTATTCTGCTGCTTTTATTTTTATGGTCGGACAAATATGCCGTTCGAGTGTTAAAACATGTGGCCTAACCAATAAAAGTTAACTGAAGTTATAACTTTACTGGACCCATTATTTTTTCTTTAATAGCACACTATAAAAATTTCATTTTTTTCCAAACATAACAAATTATCTAACTAAAAAATCTGACTGGAGCTCCCTTCACTCTCAACACAGTCTTCGTAACGGTTATTAACAATCCAAAATTCTTCATGTGTTGTAACATTTCCCAGAAGCAAATAAGAATAATGTTACAACATATGAAGAATTTTGGATTGTTAAGAACTGTTACAAAGACTGTGTTGAGAGTGAAGGGAGCTCCAGTCTGATTATTATATTTATGACTTCAAATGGTGGACGCTTTGGATCGGTCCAGGAGTGGTAGTAGCTCCTATACTTAGGGAGGTGCAGCACTGAGGGTTTATAGCTAATTAACTAACTAGTGGGACCCCTGCCAATCCCCATGAAAGGCTATGGCTATGGAGTTTTCTGCTGCACCAGATTTATTAATGTGTCTGACGCTTAATAATAAATCTGACATAGTTTAAGATCAATGAGACATAGTGAGAACCATCTATTAGTTGGCCTTGGTTACTGCATACATTATGGTGCACAGAATTTTTGCTTGCATTGTCAGGCCACATTTTGTACTAGTCTGGAAAGTGCTTAAAAACTGTGTATAACCCTTAATGAATGAAATTTCACAAATAATTATGCTTAAAGGGGTATTCCACAAAAGAAAATTCTCACATTTCAATCCCCTAATGATGTTAACACAATAAAGATTATTTTAACCCCTCTGTTACTCAGTGTTATTGGTGTTTTAGCTCCTTTCACTCCCTCAGCTGCTTAGTGTAAAATCCCAGAGTTGTGAGCGGGGACTCTCTAAGCAAACACATGATAATCCATCTAGTTCTGTGGGGTGACAATGTGGTTACATCATAAGGGTACAGGTAAATATGCACTTTCATCTGACACGTAGAAGTAAAGATAAGAGATGATAAGATGCATGAGATTACTCAGAGGCAGCATGTGGTAGGTAATGTTTAAAAGTTACGAATTACCCCCTGATGTTTTTTTACTGCATCAGGGGTGCAGGGGCTGATGTAATTATGAGTTGGCTCCAAGCTATTACTGCCTATGGTTACTAGTATACTCATGGGTTCACGGCTGTTCACCCGCTTCAATGTTCACTGCACATGCGTAGCCTCAAATCGTAGGGAGGCGACGCATGAGCAGTGAGCAGCAAGTCACAGTGACCCGCCTCGCCGCTAACTGCAGGGGACAGAGGTAGAAGGCCAGCCATGTAAATGCAGGTTTTGCTTGTGTTGTGAGCCAACATTAGGAGGGGGAGGGATGAAGAGTGAAGATGTGGGAGGGGGTTGCTTCGGAATTTTGATGAGCAGGGCAGCAAGGGAATTACAAATCCTAATGAGGAGGCTCACATTAGATTTTGAAGTGAAACATCCCCGGGATCTGAAGGAAGATGCTGGGAATCTGTCAATGGGAATCTGTCACCAGTGAAAAACAGCCCTCCGGTGACAGGTTCCCTTTAACCATGGACAGAAAAAAGAGGAAAAAGATCTACAGTCTGAATATATAAGGTGATATGTTTCACTATGGGATTTTATGGAGTCAGAAAGACAAATGGTAACAAATTCCCTTTAAATATTATTAATATTATACAGTAATATCCATCCTGGTATATATGGTATATTGATGTACACCAGACAGGCAAAGGGTGTAAATGGTGTCTACCAAATGCCAAATCACTCCACTAGTAAAACGACCTTACAACAGTTACTATATAAGCTATCCGCTGTTTCCAAGCAAATTGTCATGTTAGAGAAAATGTACTTCTTATTTCCTATTTAGGAACACTGACATTAATATGTGGTAAAAACACAGCATTTAATGACAGGTCCCATTTTGTTTTATTGAATATTTTTAGCAGCCCTCTCCCAACCACCAATGTTTTTTTATGCTCTCGGACAACCCCTTTAAGCATATATAAAGTATGATGTCCAGAGGTGACCTGGTGCGCTATGTTCTCTGTTCAATCTTTAATTACTACTAATGTTTACAGAAAAATATGTTTCTATTTAGTGTAACTATCTATTTTGTTTTACTGTAGGAGATATCATGGGAGAGACGCTGCTGGGTATCCTAGATGATTCCTATCTTGGATCACTCATATATGTTCCTTATGGCTGCCCTGAGCAGAACATGATTACTACAACTCCAAATGTCATTGTGACTAAGTACTTAGATGCCACTAAACGATGGGATGCTGTCGGAGCGGAAAAAAGAAGCAAAGCTATAAGTAATATTGAAAAAGGTAATGTTCATCCAGTCACCACATCTGTCTATTTGTATTGGACAGATTGTAATGAATACCCAAAGGTTACTACTTTTAGAAAATATATCATATGTGTTTCTTTTTCAACTAGGCTATCAGACACAATTATCTCATTTTTCTGGTGATTCTTTCCAGGGAAGCACATGGTAAGCCGAACCATATAAGCTAATTTGCAAATAGCTAGACGTATGGAAATAATCCATAAGAATACAAAACCCAAATACAGCTAACTGTATATAGCAGATCCGGCCAACAACAAAAAAACATACATATATGAAAGCTGATAGTACTTAATAAGGGAAGGGGGGGGGGGGGGGTACGTATCGCCATATATAGGGGCTTCCTCAGGGGTAACCTGGGTCAGGAAGTTCTCCTATCTTGTGTACTGCGCCTTCACAAACTATCACATCCCGGTCAGGAGTACAAATGTCAATCACATGCATTAAGGTAATAATGGGACCCTAAGTGTGTTATCTGAAAAATGTACCCACTGAATAATACATATGATACGTGAACTATTTCACATGGATCAAAATGTGTAAAATGTGCAAAAATTGTATTGTCATATACCTGAAAATAAGCTATATGATTACAAAACAACTAAAAATGCTAAGTGCTGAAGGTTGGCTATATGAATAAATAAGCACATGCTAAAACATGTGATAAAATGTACTACATGGAAAAATATAAATAAATATACATGACACATGTACCGCAGCCGGGCCGCCATTGCTGTCTGTGGGAACGTATATGCAGCCCCATATTTGCGGCTGCATATACATCTCCAGAGACGGATGCTGCATGAGGCCTAAAGCCGCCTTACATGGGTGTGGAGACTTAAAGCCATGGATGCTCCACTAGGGTGTAAGGGAGCTGCCTTTCAAGGTAGCAAAAGGAGGCATTGTTTTCCATTTAACACCTTGGAAAGCATATTTGCATACTTTTGAGACACAGAGGAAGGGAGCAGAATCAGGTATTAGGGCACTAAACAGCTAGTGCCTACCCGTGATTGTTGAACCTGCAAAGATGAGGATTGATAATAATGCCAGATACTGGTAATGGCCAAATAGCCACATTGTAGCTTATAGTGAAAAGGCATCTGAAAATTTAGATACACTTTTAGATTTCCACTAAACTTTATTTAGAAAAACTTGCTTTTACCTGAAAGCAGAGTCCCCTTTAAGTTTGACTAACCAATTTATTTGTTACAGGTTAACTGCATATGTAGTAAAAATATTTTCAATGGCTTCAAAAGCAAATTTCCTGTATGTTGATCAGAACATGTTGTGTAAAAGTGCCATATGGCTGGTCAATAATCAAAAGGAGAATGGTGAATTTGGGGAACCGGGAATTGTGTATGAAAAAAGCATGCAGGTAAGATATTTAGAGGATCAGGGATAAAGAAGTAATTGATAAATGGCTGTAGGAGGTTTTATGTAAGAGATTAGAAATAAACTTCACCAGGCATCAATCTAATATGGCCACTAATATCCCACTGATAGTGGGAGCATGCTGTTTACATGATGTCACAACTGAGCATCTGTACATGCTCTGTACATGTACAAACTGTGGCCAGCTCACATCCACCATTGATCAACATTATTCATGGTTAGGCTATGGTCAGCTCACCGTGTCTCACCACAGCGTGACCGCAGGTCCTATTCCTGCAGGATGACCGCTTAACTCATGGAGAATGGTTTCTCACTAAATAAAAGATAGGGCGGCAAGGAACAGTATGTCCCGTAATCTCTGCCAGCAATCCTCCATCACAATCCAAGCAGATCCACCAAATATGAATTGCAGTACCTTATTGATCAAAGCCCCTTAAGCACAAAGGAGAGACCGAGGGGTAGAAATCATAGAGCCTGGTGGTAACCATGTAGTTCCTATGTAGCGTTTTAGATGCAGTTTCAGTAAGGGTAACTTGCCAACTGCCACTTTTAAGCATATCACAACATTGCAGCTATCTGTTCATTGATAAGGTTAGATGAAGGTCCTCCTCCAAATTTAACAAAAAGAATAATTTAACATCGGATGGTGGGTTGTCTATAATTCAATATAATATTGACAGCATAGCAGGTCTCATTAGGATACAAATTCCAGTACGGTATATTTAACCTCCCAAGGTAGAAGAGAAAAAAAATCATGAAGGTGACATTGAGTGTGAAACCACTCAATTTCTTCCCCAATAGAAAGTCATGGAGATCTAACCACCATCTCAAGTTATAGTTAGGGCATTGGTGTTTAGCTTGTTGACATAGTAAGACAGATTTGAAAAACCTTGTTTTCTGCTTTGCTTTCCAGGGTGGATATGCAGAATCAGAGTCATCGCTTACAGCATTTGTGCTTATTGCACTAGCTGAATTAGGAAACACATGTGATCAATCAGTAAGTACAGATTAGGTAATGCTAATTATACCTTTAAGGGGTTTTCCCCACGAAAGAAAATTCAAAAACGAAAATTCCCCATGAAAAGAAAATTCAAAAAAGCAATGTTTTGATTTTAATATGAATCTTTCTCAATGCTTGAGAAAGATTCATATTGGAATTAAAACGTTGCTTTTTTATGCCTGGATGATGTACCAATAAAGACTTCTTCGAATTTTACTCTTCGGTGCTGTGGCTCTCTCCTCCTACTATGCCTTATTTGAAGTTTTGAACGCCAGAACTTTCAGCTGCAAGCACCAACTCCAAGGAGGAATCGCTGTGGATTGCTGCCCTATTTTTTCTATTTTCTGACCAAATCCCTGGCCGCTGCAGCCATCTTCCTTTTAAAAAAAGATTTATTTAGATGTGTCTGCTGAGGCTAGTGCTTAAAGAGTAACCATCATTTGAAATCATTTTTTTATATTGTGTGTAGGGGATGTGGTATGTATGTTTCTAATATACGTCAATAAAAAATCAAGCTACAAGCTTCTCACTCCCGTAGAGATATGTATTCCAGCTTGTACAGCGTGTATCTATGGTGGCTGCATGAGCCCCCCCAAACAGAATATCAAAAATCACCTGAAATGAATGTCACTCTTTAAAGAGAACCTGTCATTTTTATATGACAGGTTCCAATAACATGTTGATTTAAAAAATCTATTTGTTTTGTATCTGAATAATTCCGCTGATTTTTAATTGTTTCTTTAATGTTACCTGGCTGTGTGTTGTGTGTCCTGGGGTCATTGCCTCTTCTCTTCTACTCACTTTATGCCCTCCCATAGCCTCTCCCCCAGCTTCCACAAGCAATTCTCATTTTAACTCCTCTCTACCACCGGGACTCAATTGCTGCTGGAGCGGAGCCAGGCAATGTTAGCATTGGAATTATTCAGATGCATGACAAAGCCATATTTTAAATCAACATGCCAGAGGCTATTGGAACCAATCATCATGTAAAAATGACCTTCCTGATGACAGATTCCCTTTAAAGCATAACTACACTGGTACATTTTTATTTAGTAAATAATTTTACAAATTTAATTTTCTCATCTGCACTATTGATTTATGGAATTTTCATCTATGATTTAATAAAAGGCCTAAAATAGTTAGCAAATTACTCAGCGCCTATATTTTAGTATACAGAACATAATTTCCTTTTTTTCATTCTAGAAAATTGAAAATGCAATAAAGAAAGCTGAAAGAAATCTTGCAGCTAAACTTCCAAATTTAAAACACACATATAGCGCTGTAATAACTTCTTATGCACTTGCTTTAGTAGGAAACACCAAAACTATTGATATTATTGATTTATTTGCAAATAAAGGTAAGTTGTTTTTAACAATTTTGAGTCATAACATTAATGTGTATACATGTGGTCATTTTCAAAATAACAATACTGTATACACCTGTAAACAATACCTTTCATTTAACATCATCAGTTGATATCTGTCTTTTTAATTTTTCCAAATTATAAATATTAAGTATTAATAGGTTAATGAGATTTAAAAAGAAAATAGTTGGTTATGAAAATTATAGACAATAAAATAGTTTTTGTCCCCTAACCCTCACAAATCATAAAACAAACAAAACACAACCTACAGATATGCCCTTCCCTAGTTTTTTCACTTTCAAAATATGATTGTCTCAAACAACACTTCAAGAGCACAGCCAAACACAAAAACCTAAGAAACAAAAACAAACCTTGGAGAAAACTGGGTCTCTAGATGCCAATATATAACATTGCTCCCTGTTATCCAATTAATAATTGTCTTATGCAGTCTGTATATGTACCCCATTAATAAGTAATTACCAAATAATAATATAAAACAATAAGGCCTCTTGCACACTAGCGTTGCGTTTCACGTCAGGGTG
>CM033641.1:99810651-99868513 GCA_019512145.1 Engystomops pustulosus | reverse complement strand
AGTCTGTATATGTACCCCATTAATAAGTAATTACCGAATAATAATATAAAACAATAAGAATGAGGATCCTGCTTGTAAGAGCTTACAATCTATGAGGAAGAAGGAGTGACACAGGAAGTGACAGAGCTTTTATAATGCTCCAGCCATTCTTTATAAGGTATCAGAAGCAAAATTATTAGAAAAACTTGAGGGAGTGTTTGATCTACAGCTGTCAATTAGGCAGAATCACATATAGATCACATATAAGAGGTGAAGGAATCAAATAGATTATCTTGTCATATATTCTGATGCTCTTAAAGCCATTATAGGTACCTGTAGGTGGCATTGGTAGATATGGCACTTCTGCAGTATTCTCTGTGCGTGCCCATACACCTTAAGTATGATATATAATTGCTCCCTTTAAACTTAAACCATTTTCGAAGAAAATGTTGTGAATTTGTCAATGTTTATGTGTCAAAGTACGGCCACTAAGATAGCACCTATATAAACATCATACACTAATAGGTTTTTGTGCATATATGTGGGGTGCCCTGAAACTGCAAGAATGCCTCCTGAAGAAGCCATATAGGTCAATAGTCATTATAGCATTATATAGCATAGTCTAGCCTTGTAAATTGAATATTTTTAGAAAATTTGTAGCTATAATTAGATGGATACAGGCAGTCCCCGGGTTACATACAAGATAGGGTCTTTAGGTTTGTTCTTAAAATGAATTTGTATGTAAGTCGGAACTGTATATTTTATCAGTGTAATCCCAGCCAGAACTCTTTTGGTCTCTCTGACAATTGGATTTTAAAAATATTGGGTTGTCATAAGAATCAGGAATAACACTAAAGCTTCATTGCAGACACCTTTGATAACTATTACAGCTGATCATTCTAGCCTAGGACTAAAGCACAATAAATTACCAATATCCAGAGGTCCGTTTGTAACTAGGGGTTATTAAGGGTTATGTATTGGATTCCTGTTAGTAAGAGGTAATATGTCAAGCGCTTTGCTCTTCACCTTACAGTTGTATGATCAGCTGTATGTCTATATAGTTACCTAATACCCAAAACAGTGCCACGTCCATCCAGTAGTATCTGCGTGCAGTTACATGCTACTGTCTCTTTTTTACGATTATATTTTTATTTGGATTTTTTTTTACATTAATTAACAAACATTTCAATTTATAAACATTACATATACATTTTATATACCGTACATGCATGATCCATCTATAAACCCAGATAAATGTATGTACAGGCAGTCCCCGGGTTACATACAAGATAGGGTCTGGAGGTTTGTTCTTAAGTTGAATTTGTATGTAAGTCGAAACTGTATATTTTATAATGGAAGTTCTAGACATTTTTTTTTCTTTTGCCCCAGTGACAATTTGAGTTTCAAAATTTTTGGTGTAATTGGACCAAGAATTATCAATAAAGCTTCATTACAGACATCTTACAGCTGATCATTGCAGTCTGGGACTATATTAAAGCATCCAGAGAGCTTCACCAGAGGTCACAGTGGACAGAGGGGTCCGTCTGTAACTATGGGTTGTCTGTAAGGTCGGATGTCCTTAAGTAGGGGAACACCTGTATACTGACATCCAGACATCCAGTCTGATCCGTGTGTATATATCACTAGAGAAAGGAGCTACTAAGTCAAAAGGAAAAATAAAAGGGGAGGAGAGAAAAAAATTATCAGCTGTACGTCTATAAAATTACCTATTACCCAAAACAGTGCCACCTCCATCCAGTAATATCCATGCGCAGTTACATGCTGCTGTCTCTTCTTACTAATGGGCGAGAGCAGGCTCAGACTGAACCACAGCTGAACAGGGGGATCCACCTTTGGGCCCTTAAGCTAGGTGGGTCCCTATGCCATGGATCAAAAGTGATTTACGCTCACATTTCTTCATACAGATACTCAGCATACAGCCATCCTATATATTCCTATAATTATATGGATAGTTTATATAACAAAATGTACATGTAGCTTTACAGTGGTGGGCCCCAAGATCAAATGTTATTGGGGAGCCCTAGGCATTCCAGTCCAACACTGGGCGAGAGGGCATGTTGTGGGGAGTGCAGTGCTGAATGATGAAAAACCTAGCATCCTGGCTGTCCCATAAGAACAATGGAGCCTATCATCATTACTCCCATGTATTCTATATTTCCTTGGAATGCAAACTACACCTGAGATACTTTACAGCGAAGCCAATAGGTAGTCGAGTCAGATAAGCAGCGAGCACTGTTTTCAGTAGATATATGGAAAAGCTAGACCCCTAGTGGGGAGATTTTTATACCCAGTGCCTTTTCTATTTCTAAATGCTTAAAATAAAGGTTATTTTCTAAATTCTGAGAGACTGAACATTTTAGTTAAAGCCATTTCATAATGACAGTTCAGTTATTTTTAGCCAAGACCAGTAATGGTTAAATACACAGATCATTATATCTCGTTTCTTTCTGGCCTGACCTGGTTGTGATGCAAAAAAATTAATGAAACAACTTCAGAGGTGTGAAATATCCCATTGAGGCCCTTTTGTCGACTTAGCAGTTCCATCATATTTTAGCGTAAGAATAGTAAAGCCTGCATTGAAATTCTTGTGTTCCCAACTAGTGCTAAAATTGGATGCAAATTTGCTGACAGTCTCATGGTTTACGTTATAAATCTATATGCCATATGTGAACAGAGCATTAATACACTTCTTTTTTGTTTCTAAAGATAGAACTTTCTGGCCAGTTGAGAATTCACAAAAAGCTTTGTTTACGGTGGAGGCCACTGGTTATGCCCTTCTTCAAAAGCTAAAACTCCAAAAATTTGAAGAAGCCCATAAAATTGCAGAATGGCTGGTGAATGTAAGAAGTTTTGGGGGAGGATACAGGTCAACACAGGTAATGCACAACAGCAAGCTTTGTTCTTAATTTCTTTATCATCAAGTTTACTATGACCCAAAAACATAGCAAATTATAAATGGTTAATATCATGAAAGTTTTCAGTTTTCACAATCTAGCCTCCTGATATATTTAGCAGCTGATGTGGGACGTGATACTTCTCTGACCGGTACTGTTTGGTGCAGAATTATGCTATTGCCTGCATCACTTCCCATTCTGCCACTTTACACGACCCCCATCAAGCCCCTCCAAGCCCACTTGGCATAGAGGTGGCATAAAGGGTGAATAAGTTGCCAAGCAACAGGTATTGCGCCCATTTCAGGGCTAATACACCAGTCTTCTGGCTTACAAGCTGAGATATACCAATCCCCATATTCGGAACAGTAATGATAAATATGGTGAAATTAGTTTTTTGTTATTACAGCAATTATGGGGATAAGCAAAGCATTGTACTGTACATAAGATAGTCACAAATGTACACATTTTTGCATAAAATTATTTGCTAAAATATATTTGCTTTACAAATGGAAAAAAAAAGAAAATGTTTAAATTTTTTCACAGTTTTGCTTATTTATTACCACATCCAGGCCTCTCTTGAACATGTACATAGAGTCCGCCATAACAACCTCCTGCGGCAGAGAGTTCCATAGTCTCACTGCTCTTACAGTAAAGAACCTTTGTCTATGTTGATGGTAGAATCGCCTCTCCTCCAGGCGCAGAGGATGCCCCCTTGTCCTGGTGACAGGCCTAGGTATAAAAAGATCTTTGGAGAGATCCTTGTACTGTCCGTTCAGGTATTTGTACATTGGAATGAGGTCTCCCCTCAGTCGTCTTTTTTCTAAACTGAATAATCCCAAATTTTTTAGTCTGTCAGTGTATTCTAGTTCCCCCATTCCCCTAATAATCCTGGTTGCTCTCCTCTGCACCTGTTCCGGCTCTACTATATCCTTTTTATACACTGGTGCCCAAAACTGTACACAATATTCCATGTGTGGTCTGACCAGGGATTTGTATAAGGGCAAAACTATGTCTTTATCATGAGAATGTATTCCTCTCTTGATATGAGAGGATACGAGCAGCTGCGCGCCGAAGATGGTGAGTAGGAGGGGTAAAGTGGCTACCGGGGCATGGAGTAGCCGCCTCATGTAACCTCAGATGCGGCTACTCCACGCCCCAGTAGCCGCATAACAAAATTTACATATTAGGGTAATAAAAGTTTCCAAAAAAGTGCGGGGACGCGAGGATTAGCCCTTAAAAGGGCTATCCTCACGTCCCATTGATTCACCTACCACCCGATCTACCTTTATAGGTAGATTTGTGGTGGTAGGTTTCCTTTAAGTATAATATATAATTGCTCCCTTTAAACCTAAACCATTTGCGAAGAAAATGTTGTGAATTTGTCAATGTTTATGTGTTAAAGTACGGCCACTAAGATAGTACCTATATAAACATCATACACTAATAGGTTTTTGTGCATATATGTGGGGTGCCCTGAAACTGCAAAAAAGCCTCCTGAGGAAGCCATATAGGTCAATAGTCATTATACCATTATATAGCATAGTTTAGCCTTGTAAATTGAATATTTTTAGAAAATTTGTAGCTATAATTAGATGGATACAGGCTGTCCCCAGGTTACATACAAGATAGGGTCTTTAGGTTTGTTCTTAAGTTGAATTTGTGTGTAAGTCGGAACTGTATACTTTATCATTGTAATCCCAGCCAGAACTCTTTTGGTCTCTTTGACAATTGGATTTTAAAAATGTTGGGTTGTCATAAGAATCAGGAATAACACTAAAACTTCATTACAGACACCTTTGATAACTATTACAGCTGATCATTCTAGCCTAGGACTAAAGCACAATAAATTACCAATATCCAGAGGTCCGTTTGTAACTAGGGGTCGTATGTAAGTTGAGTGTTCTTAAGTAGGGGACCGCCTGTATATTTATAAAACCATTCGATAATGAGTACCTATGCCGCAATCAAAACTGCATTGTAATATTCAACTTTCTATACCACATACCTGACTGCAAATATTAGTAACTTGATCATTATTAAGGGTTATGTATTGGATTCCTGTTAATAAGAGGTAATATGTCAAGCGCTTTGCTCTTCACCTTACAGCTGTATGTTGTACAGTTGTATGATCAGCTGTATGTTTATATAGTTACCTAATACCCAAAACAGTGCCACGTCCATCCAGTAGTATCTGCGTGCTGCTGTCTCTTTTTTACGATTATATTTTTATTTGGATTTTTTTTTACATTAATTAACAAACATTTCAATTTATAAACATTACATATACATTTTCTATACCGTACATGCATGATACATCTATAAACCCAGATAAATGTATGTATACTGACATCCAGACATCCAGTCTGATCCGTGTGTATATATCACTAGAGAAAGGAGCTACTAAATCAAAAGGAAAAATAAAAGGGGAGGAGAGAAAAAAATTATCAGCTGTACGTCTATAAAATTACCTAATACCCAAAACAGTGCCACCTCCATCCAGTAATATCCATGCACAGTTACATGCTGCTGTCTCTTCTTACTAATGGGCGAGAGCAGACTCGGACTGAACCACAGCTGAACAGGGGGAACCACCTTTGGGCCCCTGAGCTAGGTGGGTCCCTATGCCATGGATCAAAAGTGATTTACGCTCACATTTCTTCATACAGATACTCAGCATACAGCCATCTGCAACACCCTCGCCGATGCAATGGCGAAGGAGTGTTTGCGAATACGTCCCACCTGCATATAACCACATCACACTACGTGGTCCTGATAGGACATAGGGGATATTGCAGTGGTGAATCCTGCCTGGCAAGGCAGAAGTTAATCTGTGCATGATTTAAGATTCTATCATCCAATGTCTTGTGTTACATCCTGTCCTCTGTAAGCGGAGATGTGATTGGAGGAGCAGCCACCACCTGACCAAAGGGAAGTAATAAAACCCCCTGGCCAGGAATGTTCTAGGTCTCAGATCTCAGAGCAGTCTCTCTCAGGAGAGGGATCAGATCAGTTTAGTCTGAGCTCAGCTCAGATCAGGAAGACTTATAGCTCAGTGAGTGAGTGAGTAATCTCAGTCTAGCCCATACCAGAGCAGGAAGAGCCTAGCCCCTGCCTCTGAAGAGTGGAGCAAGAAGACTAGAGTTAGTATAGTGAGGAAAGGGGTATCATCTTACCTTTAAAGGTGATACCTGAAGCTCTACAGGACCAGCTGAAGCATCCTATTAGGACACAGCTGCCTCCCAGCCTGCCCTCTACATCCAGGCTGGTGAACTATCTCCTGAGGGTCCCTCCAAAAGCATCTCAGCACTCCATCTACCTGTTAAAGGCATTTTAGTTAAAGCCTGTTCAGATCCCTGTCATTTCATAATGACAGTTCAGTTATTTTTAGCCAAGACCAGTAATGGTTAAATACACATTCTGACCTGGTTGTGATGCAAAAAAATTAATGAAACAACTTCAGAGGTGTGAAATATCCTTTTGTCGACTTAGCAGTTCCATCATATTTTAGGGTAAGAATAGTGAAGCCTGCATTGAAATTCTTGTGTTCCTAACTAGTGCTAAAATTGGATGCAAATTTGCTGACAGTGTCATGGCTTACGTTATAAATCTATATGCCATATGTGAACAGAGCATTAATACACTTCTCTTTTGTTTCTAAAGATAGGACTTTCTGGCCAGTTGAGAATTCACAAAAAGCTTTGTTTACGGTGGAGGCCACTGGTTATGCCCTTCTTCAAAAGCTAAAACTCCAAAAATTTGAAGAAGCCCATAAAATTGCGGAATGGCTGGTGAATGTAAGAAGTTTTGGGGGAGGATACAGGTCAACACAGGTAATGCAGAACAGCAAGCTTTGTTCTTAATCTCTTTATCATCAAGTTTACTATGTATGTATTTGCTTTACAAATGGAAAAAAAAGAAAATGTTTACATTTTTTCACAGTTTTGCTTATTTATTACAGTATAAATATTCAAATGAAGCTTACTGCTCCTATTGTGGTGCCATATGGAAGACCCATATAAGGCACAAGAATACTATTTAAAAAAGACATTTTGATGTAAAATTCTAGGCAGCAAAGTCCAGTAGTCTAAAAGCAGGTAAACAGAGAAATTGGTCATTCAAGGAAATTTAAAGATAACACTGTCCACACTGTTTTTCTGCAATAGTTAGCAGTTTTTAAACACAGGTTCTCCTGCAGACCATAGCATGAAATCTATGGCTACCGTTGGCTTATGTGCTTTATTACTAGCATTAAGGTATAAGTCACAGCATTCACAATCTGTATGCAGGGGTAGATTTAATCATAAAGCAACCTAACAAATTGTGTGCAGCTCCAGAGAACAAGGGGCCCCACGCAGGAGTGGGATACAGACAAATCTTTCAGGGAAGTTGTCTTAAAATGAGGGGGATACTTACTTGCATTCTACTTATGTGATGTCTTCCATAGGGACACCTATAAAATTCAAAGACTTAAAGGGGTATTCCGGGAATATGAACGTCTGATACAGAAACCCATGTTGTTGTAATTAAATGAATGTAACAAAACTCAATGTCATTAGTCACAAAATGGAGCTTAAATAGTTTGATTTTATGATTCACAAAATGTTATGGCCTCTCTAAAGTTATCACCAAGATGGCTGCCACTGGAGACACAAGTCCCAAGATCCTTTAGTTCTCAGTAACTCCTCCTCCCTCTTATGCTCTGCTCCCACCAAAACACTGGCCATACTGGCTGCATTGCAACCAACCAACTACAGCCAAACATAGTGGTGATCACATGACCTGTCCAGGAAGGTGCAGGACATGTGATGTGGACATGTGACCAGCGGCCATATTCTGTCCTGTGTATGCTCTGCAGCAGACCGCGCAGAGGAAATTAAAGTACTGATTAAAGGGCCAGTAGCATTTTAATTCTTCATTACAGTCTATGTCATCAGCATTTTCCTGCTAAGGGGAGCAAAATTTTAAATAAGAACTAATTACATATTAGCGTATATGGAATACACCTTTAATGTTCTGCCTTCGGGAGTAGAACTGTTCATTGGGTAGACTGTCAGAGGGTTTTCTTACGAAACAAGTTAGGTCCTATCCACAGGGCTTAAGTTGCTGATCGGTGGTGGTCACAGTAATGAGACCCCCACAGATCACAAGAATGGGGGGTACAATGGGGTCCGAGGTACCTCTGTCCATAGAGATAAATGGGGCAGCACGGACATGCATTGCCGTCTGGTTCCACTCATCTCGGGAAGCGACCAGCGTCTGATGGAGGTACCTCAGTGATGAGACCCCCACTAATCGGCAAGTTAGGCTCTATTCTGTGGATAGGACCTAGCTTGTTTCCTGGAAAAACCTTTTTTAGGCCTTGAGGCCTAAAAAAATGTCAATTCTGCACCTGGCTATATGCAGTTTTTTTTGAGTGATCTACAGGATGATAAGTTTTATATAGGAGGCTAGGCAGAAAAGCTGATCTCCTGCAAAACATATAGGAAAAAAAGTATGTCTGACCTTTAATTTTAGTTATCACTATATTTATGGCTTGTGCTGAGGTGAGAAACTCTAAAACCCTATTTTCTGTAAATGTAGGGGCACAAATTGCATTATGTGCAAATGTATTAATTCATTCAAACACAATTGAATGTTTTATGTTACAGGCCACTGCAATTGCACTACAAGCCCTAGCACAATACCAAATAGATACAAGTACCCAAGAAACTGTAAGTTTAGATGTCCAACTTGTTGTTGAAGGAAGGGATAAACCATTGCATTACAAAATCCAAAATAATGATGCATATTTGGAACGAACAAATAAGGTAAACAGTGAAACTTAAACTATGTACTTTTATACAAAATATGTGTTTTAGTTCTAGGAACAAGTACAAAGTCATAAACTACCATATGACTTGTAATTAGTTGTAAGTTGTAATTAGTAATGAGTAAAAAAGCTAAAAATATAATCACTTGACGCATCCTGCAATAATTTCATGCTTTCCATATAAAATGTCTCCTTTTTAATTATAAATTTAATTTTGATGAACGAAACTAAGACCTTTACCGAAGGTCTCATGAACATGTGTGAACTTTGTGGGCTGCAAACAAGGGAACACGATCCTATGTTTGCAGCCTGTCTGTCATTAACATGTGAGCTCTGCTCACACACTGAGGACAATAGAAGAACACTGTCCATGCTGGGCAGAAATAGCATCTGCTCTATGTTTTCTTTCCTGGGCGGTCAGCTCATGTGTCATACAAAAGACAGAAATGAGGTTGTTTGTCGTGTGCATGTAGAGTGTAATTTATATATATTATAATATAATAAAAGGGGTCGGCCACGCTAAATAAAGTTCTGGACCGGGGCTTTGGGGCAGGAAAACAAATATTGCAACTTACCATCCAATGGAATTATCCAGAGATCCTCCTGGGCGATTTGGTGGTGTCTTCTTCATCTTCTGTCTTCTTGTGTTGATGCGTCGCTCCCGTGACATAGCCAGTCCTGTGCTGTGAGTGTTCACAGTTCTGTCTCTGCTAAGTGAGCAAAGGCACAGCTATGAAATGCTGCACATGCGCAAAGAAGAGGATGGTGGCTGCTGTTCCCGCCCCGCGAGGGATGTGAGGCAAAGAAATCCCAAGGGATCAGATACTCAAAAAAGAAGATGAGTGAGTACCACTACCACCTGATAATAGGACTGAGGATTAAAAGTAAGTTTATAACTTAGAGGGTATAATTTTACATTTTTATTAGGAAGGTGGCCAATCCCTTTAAGAGGACTATAGCAATACTTATATGCTAACATTTAATTTTAAGATATAAATAATTCCTTAATTTCTCCTAGATTCCAGCAAATAAAAATCTCACTATTGAGGTGACAGGAACTGGAAAAGGCACCATAACAGTAAGTTAGATTTTTTTGTACTTACCACACAAAAAAATAATGGTTATATTAAATATTTGCACAAATGTTACCAGTGCATAATCCCCAAAAACACAATAACAGCGATGTACACAGATTTTAATTAGAATGTAACCTGTTTTTTTTAAACACATTGGGGCAGATTTATCAAGCAGTCTAAAAGTCAGAATATTTCTAGTTGCCCATGGAAACCAATCACAGCTCCCCTTTAAAATATTCATGAGCACTGGTAAAATGAAAGCTGAGCTGTGATTGGTTGCCATGGGCAACTGGAAATATTCTGACTTTCAGACTGATTGATAAATCTGCTCCATTGATTATAAAACACATAAAAAGTGGCATACCCGTATATAGTCTTTTCCCCCTTATAAAAAAAAAGTAAAAACTGCAAAAATAGGAGCCATAAGGAACCACATTTACTAAAGCAACCTTTTAACTATATAGTGTACAGCAGGAGTCTACAATCTATGGCTTGTAGTGTCGAAAGTTGGCTGGCAGCAATGTGTGGAAATGCACCAACTAATTTGCACTATTGAGGCTCTACTATGGATTTTAACTGTTTTACAACTTTTTAGATTCAATAAAATTAAGAATATTTTTTAATTCTAAAAGTGGTGCTGGAGCTGTTGGATCTTTTTTGCTACATAGAAAGAGTTAAAGAGGACCTGTCACTCCCAAAAAAGTGTCGGCCCCTCATGAATATACCCGGCTGCCAGCGCAGTGGATATGAGGATCCGACCTCTTATTTGATTAGAGGTCAGATCTTTTAGAAACAACTTTCACAACATAAATTAAAATAAATTTAACATATATGGAAAGGGGCTGAGGATAGGATTATGGGGGGCATGTTTGGTGGGGGTCTTTTTGGGGGGTTACATGTCCTCTTTAACCATTACTCTTCTTATCTGCCTGGGTGCAGCTTTCAATGCTTTCAGACAGAAAGAAGCTGCTTTCCATTTAATGAATTATATAACAAAGTTTACTATTATCACCTGCTCTATTGATTTGTGAAATAAAAATATATCTTCAAGGGTTTAGTTACTTTATAAGAAACTTGTATTTGTGTGTTTAAATCTTAGGTAATGACACTTTACCAAGCCTTACTGAATGAAGAACAGCAATGCAATGGGTTTACATTAAAAGCAGAGATGAAACAACATGGTAAGCTTTGGGGTAGTTCCTTTTACGTAAACAAGGGGTCATTTATCATGCCTTGTACAACAGTCTTTTTCCTCTCTCAGTGAGGGGTGGGGAGCAGGGTGGTTACACACCAGCTCACTATATTTACTATAGCCTGTAAGGATTATAGCTGAATTGTATGCCAGGCAGGACCTGGAGTAGAGTACATCAGGACCCAAGGGCTGTCCACAGGCAGTGCCTGTAAGATCCCATCTGTGCATGTGGATAGGCGGAATCAGATAACACCCTGCAATACATCAGTATTGCAGGTTATTATCATGAACAAGCAATCAGATGATAGTCATAGTGTGCGCCGGCCAGCAGATTGCATGGATGCGGCTCTTCCGGCTATAGAAGAAAGAGAAGAAATTGACTTGTGTATAACCCGAGTTGAGATTTTTCAGCAAATTTTTTGCACATTTGGTATTTTGAGAAATTTAGTAACATGTGAGAACAAATATCTAAGTGTGGTATCCCCATAATCGTATTGACCCATATAATAAAAATAAGTCTTTATTAGGCTATACGGTGAACACAAAAAAAAGTCAAATATCAATAACATAATTGATGCTTTTCTACTCCACGCTCCAAAAAAGTTAATATGTTTTTACCAATAGGGGATACTAACCGCAAAATGGTATAACTGGAAAATACATCTCATCCCGCAAAAAAATCGCCCACACATGGCCCCACTAATGGAAAAATCTAAATTTTATAGCCTACAAAAGGGTGGCTTTAACCCCTTCCCTACATTTGACATAATAGTACTGCATGGCGGGAGGTGCGTTCCCCCATTTTACAGTTTTATTACGTCAAGCTTCTGGCACCGGAAAAAATTCACAAAAAAGTGTGCACCGGAAATAATGTTTCTGAGTTATTGTCCAGTTTGTTACAAATGCGGCGATACCAAATATGTGGGGGTTTTGTGATTTTGTGTTTTTTTTCTTTATTAGATGTGTATAGGGAACTTTTACTTTATTTAATTCATTCTTTTTATCACAAAAACTTTACTAACTGGTGTGTGCACATACAGCAGTTTACCACCACATAGGGTGGATTGTTATACTCGGGAAAGATTGGATATCAAACTTTATGGAGCATTTTGGTATTTTTTTCCACTGATAATGTGTACATTTTATGAAAAACAAATTAATTCAGCCAAAAAAATTAAATTTCATATTGCATCCGATTTAGTTTTAACCCTTGTAAAACAATTAAAGGGTTAACAAACTTCATAAAAGTTGTTTTATGTACTTTGAGGGGCGTAGTTTATATAATGGTAATTTATAGGGGTTTTACTTTTATATAGGCCCGTCAAAGGTACTTGAAACCTGATCAGGTCGCTCAAAAGCACGATTTTGCGTTTTTTAGGAAAATGTGAAAAATTGCACCTAGAGTTCAAAGCCCCATAACATCCTACAAAAATGAGAGTATGCATAAAAAACCATGTCCACATAAAGTAGACATTCGGTAAATGTTGGTTATTAGGTTTTTTTGCTGTTATGCGTGGAAAAAGTAGAACAATTTGAATTCCGAAAATCGAGAATTACAATGTGTCACGAGAAAACAATTTCAAAATCACTTGAATATGTTCAAAAGTTATAACCACTTATAGTGACACAGGGCAGATTTAAAAAAATGGGCCATGTCATGAAGGTGAAAAGTATCTTCGGCGTTAAAAGGTTAAAATGTCTATAGTATAAGAACAAGTAACGTCTCTGTAGTCAGTTTCTCGAGAGTAGCCAATAATTTTTCCCAGTGCTATCACAGTAAAGTGGACGCTGGTAGTTTTATTTTGAGAGCTCAGTGGCACTCAGCGGCAGGAACGAGTATTAGCTCTTATCCCTGGCAGATGTGTTATAGTCTCTTCTGCAAGATAAGGATTATATTTAGTGTCAAAAGGCGGAAGATTGATAGTGATATTAGGGACAGTGTCTCACATTCCCCGAGTTTGGACTCTAGTGATTGCTAAGTCAACTATGATGCCATCCACTTGTGACAACAAGTCTAAATTGAGTCTTCTGCTGTAGTGAGTTCCCTAAGGAGTTAACCTATTGGCGTATAAGTGTACTAAAGTGCCTACATAAATCCATAACACTGACTACTAGAAGAAGGCTAGCTTACTAACTAGATAAGTATTCTGTAACACTAACTGACTATCACGCAGGAAGACTAGCTCACTAGCTTGATGGATATACTAACACAGAGGATTAAAGCTAAATTTAAAAATCATCACATGGCCGTCCATATAAACATAATATAATGAACTTTTTACATGATCAAATATAGTAAATTAATTCATCATATGAAAGATCAGGTAAATATAATGAACTGAAGCTTATTTTGACAATTATAACAAATTAACTGATCAAATAGATATATAATTAACCAAAGGTTATTAACAATGAAGTATAAGAAATCAACTGATCATTTGATTTATCAGATCTAATAAACTCATGAACTTATCAAAGTAACATAAACGCAATTTAATACTAATCAATTAATAAATCTATAAGCAACAACTTGTATTACTAGTCTAATTCTAATAATACTAATCGATATTTTTAGCAACTTTATAGAGTGGCTCCGTTTACCACAAATGGGTAAATAAATGGTAAATAAATGAAATTAGTTACACAACCAGAATAAATAAAGGCATGTCCAGATACAGAAATATCCCCAACAGACGCAGATACTGGCAAAATCATTTTAGATACTCATTCAAAAGATTGCAACTCTCACAATTAGCACTTGGCACTGAGGTTTTCCTTGATAACTTTGGTCTGGTGGGAAAATCTTTTCTCAAGGCTTCAGCATCCATAGACCAAACAGTGATTGGGTCTGAGCTCTGGACAAAACCGGGGAGTAGGGCAATAAAGTGAGTAGAGAGAGAACCTGTCAATAACAGTGAATTAACATATGTGAGTCAGAGCATAATTGCAGTAGACAGCTTGGTGGGGTGTTCATCAATCAACACAGCCATCAAACCTAAACCCATGTCCACACTGACAAAGTTCAAGAAAAGCACACAATCAGGGCCTCCATAGACGCAATCATGGACACAGGGTGACGCAGATATAGACATTGCCAAAACTTTATCAACTTGCATGCTCTTTGTTCTGATAGAGTGCCAAGTACAGAGTAGAAAGGAGGTTAAAAACAAAACAATGGAAGCTTTGAAGAATTTGAATTTCATTTGATGAAAAATAAAAGTAGCTTTGCATGTAGATTATACAGTATATACATAATAATGGTGTGCAAAAGTGAGTTTGTCCTACCTTTTTAAAATATATCTCAGTTTGGTTATCACACTTACTGAATTTTTTTCACAACAGAAACAAAACGTGAAACATATATTCTCCACATACGAACAAGGTATTTTTGTCCTGCATATTCTAAATGTGACAATTAAATAAATGAAATAAAAAAAATTGTTGTCCAAAGATACTGCTGTAAATAGGGAAGCTTGTTTTAATCAAATCTTTTCTTTGCTGCATGATCCTAATAACATTACTATATCACCGTCCCACATGGACATGTGAAATGCATGAAACCAACAATAATTAACCGTTTAAACAATGCTTCTGTATTGCTTTCTCATAATGATTACACTCAATTACACTTAATTACACTCAAATGTTTGTTTAACTGCATCATTATGATGATGTCATGGTGGATCATCAGACCTACGGTTAAGGTAGGATTTGTGCCTGTTTTATGCTCCTTTGAAAGTGACTTGAGAATAAGAAGTTGTCCCATCTGTTTTTATGAACACAGGTATCAAGGCGATTTACCTGCTACCATGACAATTATTGAAATAACTATGCTTTCAGGCTTTGTACCAAACATTCAAGATCTAAAGCAGGTAGATTGTTTGTTCTAAGGATCAAAAATACATGATGCTTATATATCAGTCAATTGTGTGTAAGGTTAGCACATTATGTGGGATGATGAGAACCAATAAAAATAAACAATGCCATAATTCTTTTTTGTTTCCACTCTGCCCCATAAATCCATCACTGTGGACATGTAAAGATGTTTCTAGGCTGTCCTATACACAGGACAGGGGATTAGTTTATCTGATACATCTAGGGTGGGTTATATGTACATAAAAACGCTGGCATCTACTGAGAGTCCATCAGCAGTTTTATATTATATACTGTACTGTCCCCACATGAGATTCCATAATTTGTTAACAAAAAAACTTAAAAAAATGATTATTTGTGGGTTGGAATGGAAAATTCTTTTAAAGTAAAGCTATTTACTGTATCTGGCATCTGACTTATATGGACCTGACTCATTAGCAACTGCTTTTCTTTTCCAAGTTAACAGATGAGAAAGAAAATTACATTATGAAGTTTGAAACAAAGACCTCTGAATCTAATGGGACAGTTGTGCTATACCTGCCAAAGGTAGCGTTTTATCTTCTCCATCAATTAACTTTTTTCTCATGCCTTACGTACATTATATGTGTATTATTTTCCAGGTTCCTAATAATGAAGACTTTGAAATTGGATTTGGGATTCATAAAATGTCTGAAATAGGACTCCTCCAGCCAGCTGATATTTCCATATATGAGTATTACGACCTTGGTAATAAAGTAGTTTAACTTGTTGCTTGTAAACAACCTTCTAGAATATATACTACATGCTTTAGATATCCCCTGTCAATGTCTAGGGGTATTTATGGGTATCGTTACAGGCTGTACAATAGTATGTTGAGAAAATTGTAGAAGTACTGTGTTAGCCAGGAAAAATCATAAATCTGATGTAAATACTTTTGTGTAAAAACGGAATGATACTTTTATAGGTTAACCAGAAAAATGATATCTGTTGCAAGCTTTCAGGGCACACAGGCCGCTTCATCAGCCAAGGATACAAATAAAGTACAGAGAGAAATACAATATTTGAGAGATGTTACACTAAGATAGTTAGTACATATGGTGAGACACAATTAAGATAAGCTGGGGTAATAAAACTGGAGGTTATGTTACACAGAGAAGGGTCATGGGGGTAGGGGGGCTGGCCTAGGATAGCAGGGGTCTGGAGTCAGTCTTTTGTGGGGTTTGAGGTGAGTCCTTGTAATGAGACATAAACCCAGGTGCAATATCGAGGCCTTGTGTCAGTGACTGGAAGGTCATCATCAGCTTGAACTCCCGGGTTTTCCTTTCTCTGCTGTCCTTAAAGTCACCTTTCAGTATTGGGAGTATTTAAATATTTCTCGCTGTGGCCTGGTCCTGAGAAGTGTTTTCCCACAGGTGTATCCATCCCCTTGCTTATGGTGTACCATGAGAATTAATCCTGCTATGTAGTTTTTGTTGAGTTTCCCCAAGTATATATTATTTTTGTGACACTTCATGCACAGTATCCTGTATACGACAATGGAGGATGTACAGGAGAATGTGCCAGGATTTTATAACTCTGTTGTGTGTTGGGAATGTGGACTGTCCTTGATGATAGAACAGGGGCACAAGTCTTGCACATTTTGTTGCAGGAAAAAGTGCCCGTCTGTGTTGGTTGTGAGAGGGCACTTCTTACCAGGAGATTTCTCATATTTGGTGGCTGTTTGCAGGCAAGGAGGGGTAGGTCCAGGAATATATAATTTAGCCTGTTGTCCTTATGAAGAATGGCTTGGAGATCAGCTGAAATTTTCTTCAAAATTTTCACATGGGGGTTATACATGACCACTAGGGGGCACTCTGCACTTGTTATCTTTCTGTTGGTATTCCAGAAGCCTGCTCCTTGGAATACTTGTAGCTCTGTGGATCTATTTATTTATAACCAATGGGTGGTACCACTGTTGTAAGAATGTTAGTGATAGAAGGTGTTGTTCTCTATCCTCACTTTCTGAGCAGATCTGAAGGTATCTCAGAGCTTGGCTGTAGACAATGGATTTCTTAAAGTGTTTTGGATGAAAACTGTTCCACTTTAGGTATGCTGGGCGACCTGTGGGTTTTTGATAAATTGTAGTTTGTATGATATTGCCCTTAATGTACAGGCGGTCCCCTAACTAAGGACACCCAACTTACAGATGACCCATAGTTACATACGGACCCTTCTGCCCACTGTGACCTCTGGTGAAGCTCTCTGGATGCTTTCCTATAGTCCCAGACTGCAATGATCAGCTTAAAAGTGTTTGTAATGAAGCTTAACTTGTAATCCTTGGTCCCATTACATCAAAAAATTTTGAAACTCCAATTGTCAATTGGGCAAAAAAAAAAATTTGACTGGAGCTACAATTATAAAATATACAATTTCGACTTACATACAAATTCAACTTAAGAACAAACCTACGGTCCCTATCTTGTACGTAACCCGGGGACTGCCTGAATATAGTTGTGTCCAGGAAATGTACCTTAGATTTAGAGTAGTACAGGGAGAGTTGTATGGTAGGATGGAATTTGTTAAAACTTCTGAGGAAAGGTAACAGTTCATCTTCAGATCCTGACCAGATAATAAGCAGGTCATCAATGTAGCGGAAGTATACTAGTGGGGCAGGTTGTTAGAAACTCCTCCTCTAGTTTGGCCATGAACAGGTTGGCATACTGTGGTGACATTCTGCTCCCCATGCCACTTCCCATACACTGCAAGTAAATGTCCTCACCAAAGGAGAAATAATTGTGATGTAATACAAACCTGATAAGCTGTAGGACAAGTTATGTGGCCATGTTGTTCTTCTGTTTAGCTATACCATCTTCATTTGAGATGTTGGAGTAGAGAGATTCAACATCCATAGCTGCCAATATTGTGTCATTTGGTAGTTTACAGAGGATGTTGGTAGTGTCTTAGACCTTAACCAAAGGTTTTAAAATGTTTTTCACCCAGCTAGAGATACTTTCCAGCTTTGTAATAAAATGCCCAATAGATAGATAGTTAAACCTTTGTCCACCTTTACAATCACTGTTATATCTAGACATGGGTCAGACAATCCCTGTTCTCATTATGTAAATACCACTTTAACAATAAATCTTTATTACAGTTTTATTCAAGTGTATTTAAAGGACATCTACCACCAAGAAGAAAGACTGTATGCAAATGAGCTTGGGGTCCATGCTCTATGAACACCTATGGAGCCTGAAGCCCCTCAAGCTCATTTGCATACAGTCCTTCATTCTGGTGGTAGATGTCCTTTAATCTACACAACAACAAAAAATAGCATATAAATTATCTTCACACATCCAAAACTAAAACTTTCTTTTACTGATCAGGAAAAATTCACTCGGCATATTTGTTTCAGACAGGACACATATTCATTGCTTTTTTCATCCTTTTTTTCCTGTTTTTTTTCTTTAAAATGCTGTAATATGAGTTTCTAAAGCACTAAGACCCCTTCCAAACTTGCGTTGTCAGAGTCTGATCAGGGTGCAATCAGGGTTTGGTCACGGAAAAACTAACGTTTTTCATCAAAGTTCAATCAGTTTTCAGTCAGAGTTTGTTCAGTGTCTCAGTTTTTCAGGTGTGTTTTTTGGCATTTTCAATGCATTTTCGGTGCGCAGATAACGCGTGTGGAAAGGACTCAGGACTGAGGTCTATCTTTTCTATGGCAATTGTCTCAGAGTACAATGCATTTTTGATGCATCGCCATAGACTTGTATGGTGCGTTTTTCACGCGCGTTACTTGCAAGTAGAGCATGCTGAGATTTAAGTGTGCGTTTAAAAAACGCACGTGTGTGTGAAAAAAAATGCAAGTCTGAAAAGGTCTGTTGATTACAATGGGTCAGAGAGTGCAATGCAAGTTCTGCACGTCAAAAGAATGCGCAGAACACGCGCATGAAAAACGAAAGTGTGAAAGGGGCCTAAGTGTGATGAACCCCCACTCTCAATTTCAATCACTGCCACCACCCACAAACTACTTATAGTAAGAAGGCCATAGGCACCTCATCCACACAGGCAATGCACAACGGTAATTTGCACCAAACATGCAATTACTAAATACTAGGTCATTCTGTAAGGTTAACATTTAAATATATTTGAAGGTACAATACATTCATGAAAACAAGCTTGTCAGATAAAAAAAGGTTACAAACAATATACGAACAGTTTCAAAAATAAAAGGTAATAAAAACGAATAACTTTAATACTGGACTAGCTTCAGTTATACGTGCCGTTAGAGTTCAGCAGAAGTTCCAGGCAACCTATCCATTTACAATGAATTCCCCAAAAGACAAATAAAGGGGTTCTCTTGAATTCACTAATTTAAACCCAGTGGGATTTTGACCCCCACCTCCTGATTGTGATGTCACTGACAGTGGAGGTCCACGTTTCCGCCTCCCTCCAGAAAGGTACCTTCTGCATCTGATTTTGATTAAAACCCCATAACTTTTGATTGCAAGATGGCACAACACTGCCATTGCTTGCAATCATGAGGGTGACTCACTACCTCTCCCCCCATACTAAACTCAGGGTGGCTAGGCTTAAAATCAGGTGTATTCCAATCCTTTAACCATCTTCTGAGGACTTATAATCATGAGTTTTGTCTAACTTATGGGACAAATATGATTTCCCTTTGTGTGTTTTTGGAGGGAAAGAGGCACACCTATTTCCTTTCATCCTTTAATCCCCTTGCTCCATAGATGTGCCTGAAGAGGTTTTAAGGCTCTGGGGGGAGGGGGAGGGGCATAAAGTGTTGGTGTCTGTACTCGCTTGGTCACCGACTTGCTCTCGGAAAAGAGATATAACATTAAATCTTGTAACCCAGAACTCTCTCTCTTTTGACAAAGTTCATTTGTCACTTTTCCTACAGATCGTTATCAAAGTTCAACTTAAAATTTGGCTTAAATATGTTATCTGAGGTCTTATAAATAGCAGATATAATAGTCTTCTATATAATATTATAATATTTTATAATATAATTCATATAATTCCAAACTCAGTTATGAAAAATATTCAAAGAATATTCATTTTTTCTATGTTTGTATTCTAAATTCTGTATACAGATAAAAAATGCAGTACGTTTTATAATCTTCCTAATGAGAGTGGCCATTTAAGGAAAATCTGCAAAGGGTCTTTGTGCAAGTGTGCCACAGGTAAATATATAAATATTTAAAATATTTAAATGAAGATTTCTACATGTTATTGCTTAAAGGGGTTGTCCACTTTCTTTTATTCTTTTTAACGGGCAATACAGACTTCTATTGAATGGCAGTATTGTGCAACGAACCATTTTTGAGCCGTATAAAAATATAGAGCCTTATGTGCACGGATTAAAAACATCACATATATACAGATTCATACAGACTCATACAGCACAGAAATACAGGGCTGGAGAAATCACACGTTTGTGTGAATGTAGCCTTAAGCTCATAGCAAAGACTAGTGTAATGACTCTGTAACTATCAAGTTCTGCACAGAGCATCAGGGCCTTAGCTATCCAACTAAAGCAATGGAGGCTACTTTAGTGATATTTGACAAAAAAAGGGTCTAAAAAAGTAAAGCTGGGCAAAGAAGGCCCCAGCAAAAACATCCCAAATTCAGACAGTAAATTACAGAAACAAGACAGGATGTATATGAAATGTAACAAATCCTTTATTGAATCAAAAAATTATATACATAAAAACACTTAAAAGGCACTAAATGTGCTGTGGTCCAGCAACCAACCCTGATCTCAATGCAAAATGAGAAGTGAATATGATGTACATATCAGGCCATGAAACCTGGTTTGGCACAAGACTAACAACAGTCAAAAATGACCTAAATAAATGTGCATACATATGAATATAAGTAGCTTGGCCATGAAGAGAATAGTAAGAATATTTACCTAAAGTGCATAGTGCAGTCAGGGAGGGTGCTGGAGGAAAGATGCCCCACGCGTATCGCCTGTGCAGGCAGGCTTCCTCAGGGGTAAATGTGGACAGTGCATAGGAAGATATATATAGGGGAAGGACCCACCTCCAAATTAAGCCCTCATACCGCGCGCCTCCCAATTCTGCTGTCGGCGTGCGTTCCAAGTACCGGAAGTGACATAGCCGGTGACCGGAATTTGCAGGGCGCTCATGCGCATAGAGTAAAGATTGAATGCGCGTGCGCCAAAAATTAGACGCGTGCGCCAAAAATTTGACGCGTGCGCCAAAAATGGACGCAGATGTGTATCTGTGGCTCAGGTTGTAAGTGTCCAATAGATGCAAATAAGGTGCATGATTGAAAGAGCACCGAGTATAGTTGTGCCCAAATATATAGATGTAAGTAGATAATCACTATGTCCCTGTTTATAAAAATAAATAAAAGTATCGATATTAAAAGAAGAGGTGAAGAGATATATTAATGTAACGGCGCAATAATGGTTACACTACAATAATGAATATCGAATACTCATAGGGTGACATATGAAAATATATGATCACTGATGTATGTGATCAGATCAGGCAAATAACACATATATGAAGAAGGTTAAAACTTTGTTTATGTTAACAAAATCTTTAACTTTTATTGTTTTACACATTTAACTATGGCAATGTTCTAGGGAAATCTTCTCAATAAATACTACATATACTGCATTTTAACAGTTTCTCTAATGAATATCTTTATCTTCTCTTTCATATTTAGAAAACTGTGCATGCCTAGGGAACATGACCGCCGAAGACTTAAAAGAAAAGGCATGCAGAGTAGGAGTTAACTTTGGTAAGTGTTCATAAATGGACAATCCCCTTTATTCATCAACTTTACTAAATTACAGGAAATATGATGAGGTACTGTTGCCCTTTCTGTTTGGGGTGTTGAGAGCGGTTAGTAACTAAGGCCCAATTACAAATGCAATGGAGGAGGCAATACAAATATTAATTCCTAAAAAGGGAAAATATTTGACTGATTTGGGCTCTTATCATTATTGAATAGGGATGTAAAAATAAATGCAAAGATCTTAGTAAATAGGTTGAAAAAAGTTATCACCTCTCTTGTGCACTCTGACCAGGAAGGGGTTCTGCTCAGAACCAGCATAGACTCTTTACAGATCTACAGATGTGGGATTGTGCTGACTTCTTCATCCTTCTATTAGATGCTATAAACACATTTGATAGGGTGAAGTGGCTGTACCTATGGGCGGTATTGCACAGATTAGTATTGAGTCAAGAATTGATTAAATGCACGTAGGTTCAATATAGATCTATAGATGGGAGTAGTTCTGGTTTCCACCCTTTTAAGGGGAAAGCAGCAAGAATGTCCCCTCTACCTGCTAGCTTTTGCTTTGTGGTTGAACCACTTGGCATTAAGGTGAGAGGCCGATTACGTTTTATGTACTATACAAGATTCTACTAGTACTGTGTCCCGGGTGCTAAATTCTTATAAATTCTTTATAATGTAGAGAAATAGATACCAGGCAAAAATAAAATACTAAAAGAGGAAGAAACAACATGCTCTTCTCCAGAGCTGATAGTATGAGCCTTGTCAAGATGGTAGTTTTACCATTTAGTATAGAAGGAGTTTTAAGTGATCTGACATGGAGAGGGAAACAGGCCAGATTAATATTATGTGTCGGCACAAGTGGGGTTCTTGATCAGTAAACCAAACCAAACAGGTTTACAGATGAACAAAAGAAAACTAGTTACAGTGTGCTGGCCCAGTTTACAGGTCCCCTCTGTGTGCAATGGTAAGTCTCAATTTCTTCTCCAGAAAGCAACAACCCAGCACACGTGGCTCCATATATTTAACCCATTCAGGTCTAAGCGCATGAGAATAAAGCCCGATTTTTAAAATCTGCCAAATGTCACTATATTTGGTTCTAACTATAGAAAAGCGATTATGGTGGAGGTTGATATGTTTCGTATTTATTTGTTTAAAAAAATTGTAAATTTAGTGAAAATTTTGCAATATATGCAGTTTTCAAGTCATGATCATCATACATTTAGTCCAACAGCCCAATTTACTGTATTTTTGGACTGTACGCCACAATTTTCAGAAAGAAAAAACTTTGTCAATCCCTCCTGACCACTGTCCTGGAGATCAGGTGAAGTAATGATAAAGCATTCCCCCCCAAATCTAAGAGATAGAATGCTACTGCACTGATCCCTCCCTCTCCCTGCATCACAAGTGTTTCTATAGGAACTGTGATGCCAGTGAATTGATGTCAAAACCATCTTACCCAGTCCCAGTCTCATACTGCCGAGTGGAACTGGGTAAGATGAAGTTTGTGTGTATAGCAGTACTTAGTGTTTGTTTGCTTGTATAGCAGTGTTGAGTGTGTTGCTATGTTTATAATAGTAATGCTCAGTTTGCTCAGTGTATTGCTCTGTGTGTAATAGGAGTGCTGAGTGTGTTTGTATAGTAATGCAGAATATGTTCATGTGTGTGTATAGTAATGCTGAATGTGTTTGTGTGTGTGTAAGGCAGCGCTGAATGTGTCCATGTGTGTATATCAGTGCTGAATGCATTTGTGTGTGTATAGCAATGCTGAATGTGTTTGTGTGTGTGTATAGCAGTGCTGGCAACTGGCAAAAAAACCTGCAAAGTATAAAATTCTACACATTTAACTATAGTAGTGTTCTAGGGAAATCCTTTATAAATACTATATATACTGTATTTTTAACAGTTTCTAATATCTTTATGATCTCTTTCATATTTAGAAAAGTGTACATGTATAGGGAAAATGACTGCCGAAGACTTAAAAGAAAGGGCATGCAAAGTAGGAGTTGACTTTGGTAAGTGTTCATATATAGGAAATCCCTTTTATTTATCAACTAACTAAATTAAAGGTGTTCAGCAAGAAGATAATCGTCTTGCAAAAGAGCCGATAGTTTAATAATTATTGCCATTGCTTGTCAGGGTGCGGTCACACGTTGCAGTTAAAACTGCATCGCAATTAGTTTTGGGTTGGTTTTATGTGGTATTACTTATTTTAACAAGTGAAAGATATCAAATCAACAGGTTAATGAAATTTGTTGAACAGTTTTCTTCTTCAAAATCAAATTCACCCATTCAGTTCATGTCTCACACCTGTGAAATTGACAAAACTGCACCTACCACCTCAAAACTAATTGCGATGCAGTTTTAACTGCAACGTGTGGCTGCACCCTTCGTCTAGCACTGTGAGGCAATAAAACTCAATTGTATAGTGCATCTACTTCTTTCCTCTCTGTATACTCATCTTTCTGCTCCACTCTCCCTAGGCTGTAAGCACACACACATGTGGATAGACACAATAGTATATGCACAAATTGTACAACTATAGAAATCATCAGCACTGCAACTATAATGCATTTTGATAAAGCTAGCAACATATATGCATCAATTATCCAGAAATGGCATAAAGTTGTGACTCAAGTATAGGTGTAATTTTTTTTGGTACTGGGATGATCGGCACCCCCTAGATGAACAAAGGAAAGCTATTTACCATGTGCTGGAAATGAGTGAGGTTCCTTCTGCGTGCGGTCAGCATGAATCTCCCCTCCAGAAAGCAACAACCCAGCACACATGGCTCCTGATAAATAAGGGCAATGTTAGACAAGCCTGCTCATCCCTAGGATTGTGCTAGTGTCCCTCCTACTGGGGTCCAGTGTCTGTAATTTTAGAACCCAAGAGAACCAAAATTAGAACTTTTCAATGAAAGATCATAGAGCAATGGTACTAGTACCATTGGATGTGGCTGGGACTCCAGGTCCTTTAGAAACAGAGTTTGAGACCAGAACCCCTGTTGTTAAACAACGTAGATAACATTGGGAGAAAGGGTTGTTCTATATGTTGAAATGATAACCATAATCATGTGACCCTCCTTACCTTTCTATATTCGACACATGTGCCATTTTACTTATTTATCGTGTTTTATTCCTTTTGGAGAAAAGTCCTTTGCAATATGAATACCATCCCGCCCATATGAAGTCAAACTTTTCCATCTGATTTCTAATTGCTGCCGTGAAGTTTTCCACTGTCCTCAGGTCTTTCATGCAGTGGTACAGGTCCATAGGGGAAGGTGGTAATGGACGTTTCCAATGCAGGGCAATAAGACTTAGTGTCTGTTAACATGTGAAGGGGCAGCTTGGCGCCAGTTCCTCTAATTGTGTTTGGGAGCAAATTTAGGAGGTATATAGCTGGTTCGAGAGGGATATCTCCATGGAGCAATGACGTAGTCAGCCTCCTAACCTCCCATTATGGCTGAATAATTGGGCAGTCCCAATAGTCGTGGAATAAGGAGCCATTTCCCAAACCGCATTGTCAGCAGATATTTGGGAGGGCTGGGTTAAATTTATGAAGCAATTCCGGAGTTTGAAACCAGGTCATCAATATCTTTATCTGGTTTTCTTTGCAAAGATTACAGATTGAGGACTTTCTATATAACCTATAAACCTACAACCTATAAGTCATAGTGTTGATCTAGAGGAAGGTAAAATAAACCATATGAGGCTGATACCAATTGTCCCATTTAGGGAAAAATTCCCCCAAGATCCCAAGTACATTGATCAACATCCAATTAACAAAATGTTTTGTTCTCATGTGATTTTTTTTAACTGGTTTTATTAAGAAATACATTAATAAACGATTAACAAAACCATGAGTCATTATTTGTTGACAATACAAATAAATAAATTTTGTTCTCAAGAAAAGCACCCAGGCCCATTGAATAACAGTATATAGAGTATCAACCCTAACAACCTACTTTGGCAGAGAGTTCCATAGTCTCATTGCTGCCTCTCCTCTATGTGTAGAGGGTGCCCCCTTGGCTCCCTTTGGACAGATCCTTGTACCACCCATTCAGATATTTATATATGCAATGAGGTCAACCCTAAGCTGTCTTTTTTCTAAGCTGAATAACCCCTATATCCTTTTTATACACTGGTGCCCAAAACCAAACACAATATTACATGCATGATGGGACTAGTGCAGAGCTATGCTCTCATCATGAGTATCTGTGTTGATACATACAGTATAACTGATTCATCTTCAGTGTTTTCAGGAAAATTACATACTTATGTCCCAAAATACCCCAAAATAATTAATCAGGGTCTGACTAACATTATTGAGGTCTGTAATGTGATTCAGCAATGCATTGTAGTTTTCTGTTCCACTGTCACTTTAGCCTGGCATTTGGCAACAGGGCCCACTATGGTAGGAAACTTGTAAGTTAAGCACAACATTTTAGCTTCTACAGTAAACAATTAAACAAAAGTCATGGCCAAAAGTTTTGAGAATGATACAAATGTTAATTTTTACAAAGTCTACTGCATCAGGTTTTATAATGGCAATTGGCATATACTCCAGAATGTTATAAAGAGTGATCAGCTTAACAGCAAAGTCAATATTTGCCTAGTAAAATAACTTTTTCCCGAAAAACACATTTCAACTTCATTGCAGGCCTGCCTTAAAAGGAGCAGCTAACATTGTTTCAGTGATTGCTCCATTAACACAGGTGTGGGTGTTGATGAGGACAGGGCTGGAGATCAATCTGTCATGATTAAGTAAGAATCACACCACTGGACACTTTAAAAGGAGGCTGGTGCTTGGCATCATTGTTTCTCTTCTGTTAACCATGGTTATCTCTAAAGAAACATGTGCAGTCATCACTGCACTGCACAAAACTGGCATAAAACAGGGAAGAGTATTGCAGCTAGAAAGATTGCACCTCAGTCAACAATCTATCGCATCATCAAGGAATTCAAGGAGGGAGGTTCCATTGTTGCCAAAAAGGCTCCAGCGCGCACAAGAAGGACCAGCAAGCACCAGGACTGTCTCTTAAAAGTGTTTCAGCTTCGGGATCGGCCTACCAGCAGTGAAGAGCTTGCTCAGGAATGGCAGCAGGCAGGTGTGAGGGCATCTGCATGCACTGCGAGGCGGAGACTCTCGGAGCAAGGCCTGGTGTCAAGGAGGGCAGCCACGTCTCTCCAGAAAAAAAACATCAGGGACAGACTGATATTCTGCAAAAGGTACAGGGAGTGGATGGCTGAGGACTGGGGTAAAGTAATTTTCTCTGATGAATCCCCTTTCCGATTGTTTGGAACATCTGGAAAACAGCTTGTTCGGAGAAGACAAGGTGAGCGATACCTTGTCTCATGCCAACTGTAAAGCATCCTGCAACCATTCATGTGGGGGGTTGTTTCTCAGCCAAGGGAATCGGCCCTCTCACAGTCTTTCCTAAAAACGCATCCATGAACAAAGAATGGTACCAGAATGTCCTCCAAGAGCAACTTCTCCCAACCGTCCAAGAGCAGTTTGGTGATCAACAATGCCTTTTCCAGCATGATGGAGAACTTTGCCATAAAGCAAATATGATAACTAAATGGCTCAGGGAACAAAACATAGAGATTTTGGATCCATGGCCTGGAAACTCCCCAGATCTAAATCCCATTGAGAACTTGTGGTCAATCATCAAGAGACGGGTGGACAAACAAAAAACAACAAATTGTGACAAAATGCAAACATTGATTGTGCAAGAATGGACTGCTATCGGTCAAGATTTGGTCCAAAAGTTGATTGAGAGCTGCCAGGGAGAATTGCAGAGGTCCTGAAGAAGAAGGGCCAACACTGCAAATATTGACCTGCTGCATTAACTCATTCTAACTGTCAATAAAATCTTTTGTTACTCATAATATGATTGCACTTGTATTTCTGTATGTGATAATAACATCTGACAAACATAAATAAAGACCAGGGGGCAACAGATCATGTGAAAATATAATATTTGTGTCATTCTCAAAACTTTTGGCCATGACTGTATCGCTATTATGTCTATTACTAGTCTGGACCTAATAATGGAACTAGACTCTAGATCCTTAAAGGGGTATTCCAGGAATCAGCATAATTCATATATAAATGGGTCCTTAAAATATAAGCTAATGTGTAATTAGTTGTTATTTAAAATGTTGCTCCCCTTAGCAGAAAATGCTGGTGACATAGACTGTAATGAAGAATTAAAATGCTACTGGCCCTTTAATCAGTCCGGTAATTTCCTCCGCGCGGTCCGTTGCAGAGCATACACAGGACAGAAGATGGCCGCTGGTCACATGTCCACATCACATGTCCTGCACCTGCCTGAGCAGGTCATGTGATCACCACTACATTTGGCTGTAGTGGGTTGGTTGCAGTGCATCCAGTATGGGCAGTGTTGTGGTGATGGCAGTTACACATCATTACTATGGTAACAGAGCAGGAAAACCTGTTACATCATCACTGGGAGCAGAGTATAAGAGGGAGGAGTTACTGAGAACTAAAGGATCTTGGGACTTGTAGTTTCCAGTGTCAGCCATCTTGGTGATAACTTTAGAGAGGCCATAAAATTTTGTGAATCATAAAATCAAACTATTTAAGCTCAGTTTTGTGACTAATGACATTAAGTTTTGTTACATTCATTTGTTTATAGCACTATGGGTTTTTGTATCAGACGTTCATATTCCCGGAATACCCCTTTAAATATAGTGAAGAAACTACCATAAAAATAATACTGATGTAACCTGTTACAGGCAGTTCTTAAAGGGGTTTTCCACATAAATTGTCCATATGCTATTAATGCCTTAATAATAATCCCTAAATGCCCACCAATTGATTCACCATCCCTGATGGTTCCTTTATTGCTGTGTGATGACTCTCTGTGCACTCTGTATGATTTAAACCAAAAGAGAGTTCCACAAAGAGAAATATAATCTAATATTAATAGTTTTATTGTAAACTAACCATTTTTAAAAACCATGACAACAGGTACATACGAGTTAATAGAAACCTGTGCCCAGGGGAGATATACCCCGGCACTAGACAACGTGGGTTAATATTGTATGTAATGTTTTACACAGTGGCAATGTTCATACATCATGATATTAGTGACAACATAAAAATATCATGTACACACACATGGGAAATGGACACCAAATACCTACTGTGGGGGTCAGCGTGGGGCTCAGCTGCACCATGGGTGAGGACAACCTGACTCGCTTGATTTCACAAAAAGTTCTCTTTACATATGCATTTGTATTACTCTTTTGATATACCTTTGGTGTGGATAAACTCCCACAGTAGGTATTATACTACTGGGGATACACTATACACTACTGGGGATGCTGTGACCAATGCATTTACCACACTAGGCTTATACTCGAGTCAATAGCTTTTCCTAGTTTTTGGTGGTAAATTTAGGTGCCTCGGCTTATACTCCAGTATGTATATTACTTACAATGTGTTTATGTTTTTGTTTAGTTGTAAAGGCCAAACTGACACACTCAAGCAGAAATGCCAACTATGACTACTACAATTTCACCATCATGGATGTAATCAAAGAAGGTAAATAAAAATGTTTTATTCTCTGTGAAAAGCTAGAAGAAAATTAATGTTTTAATACATCTTTATGTGAATATATAAAAAAACATTTTTTAAATCCTATCTATTCTCGTTGCAAAAAATATTAACCCACCCACCTCAGTGTTCATGTTCCCTAGATCATAAATATCATATACAACAGACCTGTTGTGATTTTTTAAGTCTTATTCCATGTAATGGGTTTATCTCACAACAATAACCATTTAAAACATAACCTAAGAACTTTTACAATTCCTCTACCCATGGACCACAAGAATATACTGTGGTGATTGAGAAATGCAGAATTATATGCCATGCATTTAATTATCAGACCCTGTTAGGTCATACAATGTACATGCATGGTCGCATATGTATATTATAATTGATATTGTCGGAAAATCTCAAAGACAAAAAAATAGTAAACTGCCATTCATAATCTACCAGCCTTTCTGAAATATCGCATTGTCCCTCACTTAAAAGAACACAGTTGGGGAAAATAACCAGAATCAAGTTCACAACAAATAGCCTATATTTCTTAGCTTCTACATTCTGTCCGAATGGCGTCCAATCTCTGAACCTCTCTCCACCAGGTGGAATACCGTATTCTACCTGGTGGACACAAGAGATGACGCATTATATCGTACCCACAAATTAAGAGTGTTAAAAGGGTCTTGCATAAAAATATAGCTTGCATTCCAAGCACACTAAGCTCCTGGCATTTTTTCGGATGGTGAAAACCATGTGGCTTTGTTGAAAAATGTTCATTGTTGTGCAGGAGCCGACATTAAATCCTCCACCACAGGCCATCAAAGACAGTTCCTTAATCACATGGCTTGTAGCGAGTCACTTCAACTGAAAATCAACATGGAGTATCTAATAATGAATCACTACTCTAACGTATGGGAAATTTCAGCAACGTAAGTATCATAACATTCCAAAGTGTATATGGCTTATTTTGTTCATAAAAGAAATCAGACCAAAGTAAAATTTGTAGACATCACCTTTTTTTTTAAGAATCTGATAATTGCTGCTAACCCCTTTGGAATCTATGGGGTTTGACGGTTCAACTGGCCTCCATCATGTAATGGCAGGATGCCTACGAGTTCTATGAAAGCCTATGACACCCAGCCAATAGTTAGGCCAACTAGGCCACCACTCAGTATAACAATGACAAGAATAATAAACTGTATTATAACATACTAAAATAAAAACTTTTGAAAATGTTTAAAAAATGTAATTAAAAAAATAATAATGCTTGTTTCAAAAAACTAAAAAGTCTAACTAATTGGTATTGCCACATACATGAAAAAAATAATACATTATTAATTAGTACATACAAACGACCAAACAAAAATAATAAAAAAACCCGTTTTTTTGGGGCATCCACGATCCCCGAAATCATAGCAATGAAAATATCAAATTATTCTGCAATTATTTTTAATATAAGAATTCAAGATAGGAAATGTTCACTCTGCATTATTTAGCAGGTTCTACCTGTTCAAAAAAAATTGGCCTTTAATTCAATTCAATAAGGAGCAACTACTGACTTTTTCTTTTCCTTCTACCATTGGGGAAAAAAACCCCAACATGACCTATGTTGCTGAATTATCAGTTGCAGAACCTCTCCTTTAGCCAGGGGGTGTGGCTACATGTAGCTAAACCTGAGCTGGATTTTCGGGTCGCCAACCACGTCAAAATTTAATCAGACTCTGAGAATATAGCTTTTTGATTGCCAGTACATATTTATATAATATTTTGGTAAAGGTCTATACAATTGTATAATAATGAAAAAGATTTATGGGAAAAAAATCATTTAAAAAAATTATTTTAGTTTTTTCTTATTCTTTACAAGAAATGTTAAGAAAATTATTCTTTATTATTTAAAGTCTCACTTCATTAAAAAAAAATTGTAACAATATGTAAAGCTGTTCCAAATATATTGTCATTTAAAGAAGAGCAGAACTGCAAACATTGATTTATACATTCAGGCACCAATGACCCTTGATCACAAAGAGGTTAAGCTATTTACCTTTTATATTATAATTCAGATGTCCTTATTTACTTTGCAGGGCGAGTTACATGTTTAGCACTGAAACAGTCATACTCGTTTGGCCAAAAGATAATCATCTGCTGGAGACATTTGCCGAAAACATGAAGGATTTAGGCTGTAATACTTAAGAATTTGAATCTATTTTTAATCGGTTTAAGTAAATGTTCACTAATGGAAAATGTAGAAAAGTTATTTTATGAATAAAGATTTAAGACCATTTAAGTGAATTTTCTTTCTAATATAATGTCAGACTGGGCTGTTATGTTATGGGACTGTTATGATTCTGGGAGCCCTATTACTATTAGTAACCTACAGACGGTCTTTTAGGCCCCACTAAGCCCCGTGAGCAAGAAAAACATGACCACACAGCTGCAGTCAGGCAGCGGCAAGAGCAGACTCTCCTGCCAAGCCTTCTACATAAGCCTTCAGTTTTTGTAGTTTTCTAATTGTACGGTCACCAACTACAGCTGGTCAGGGAAAAAAAATTCTACTCTCCTTATGGCAAGTTTGCCATACAGAGACTTGAAAGACCTTATGTGCTCAGCTGGGGATTCTGGGTAATATGCAAAAACCAGGATGAAAATGAAATTTTTGCCTCAAAGCTATTTTGAAGACAGCCCCCTCAGCATCAATAATGAATTTCATAATGAAGTCTTGTGACATAATGTGGGATAACCAGTATATCTATTCCAAAAGAGGTTACCAACTGGTTTGGCTAGGATACAGTTTTTGAATTCTGACGTCGCTTTGTATGGTTATAATTTTTGAACACTGTTACTTAGCAAAACAATTCTGAGATTGTTTTTCCTCACATGTTGTACTTAAAATTTGCATTTATTTACAAAAAAAAAAAATGATGAATTCTTTGAAAAATTTGCCATTTTTGAAATTATTGCATTTTCAGGCAGATAGATTTACCATTTAATAAGTTGCTGAATAACATTTCCCATAGGTCTACTTTACATTTTCATAATTTTTTAAATGTCTGGATAATTTATTTTGATGTCACATGGCTTACAAATCAAATATCGATTTTACGTATTTTCAGAATTGAGTATTTTGGGGATAAATACTGTTTTGAATTAAATTTTACATATTTATCTTCATACTAATCAAATCAAAATGGAGGCGATATTTAGAATGGTCAAATTTAGACGGTTATACGATCATTTAGCCCTAAAATTTACACATTTCCAAAAGATAAAAAGAGAAAACCCATCTTACCATTTGTTATGTAATTTCTCTTGAGTACAGAGACCGCCTACATGTGGCCGTTACTTGTTTTATGGACGCACAGCGAGGCGCAGGAGGGAAGGAGAGACCTGCAGATGCCAGGATTTTAGTTCTCATTGGCTCCTTTTGTAGGCTATAAAATTTTAGTTACTTCATTATTGGGGTTTTGTGGGATGAGATGCTTCTTCCAGTGTTACCATTATGGGGTTGGTATCCCCTATTGTTGAGAGTTTATGAACTTTTTTTTTGAGGGCAGGAGTAGAAAAACATCAATTCTGTACAGTGGTTAGGTGTTATGGTAGATGTGAGGCAAAGTTTTCCTTTTCCCACTTTGGAAAACATATTTGCATATTTCCAACTACTGCTTGAACATTATAACATACAAACAAAGAATGCAAAAACATATTCAAAGTATACAAATGTGTATCACTTTGTTAATACGAGATATGATATGCAATCAAATATAAAGACCACACAATTCATAAGACAATCCCAGAATTAGGCGAATTAGGCTTTAAAAAAAAAAATTAAACGCGTAGTCACCTCCTCCTTCGGGGCACGGATGGATCAGTCGCACCACGGCGTGGGACATCAGGAATAATGGAGGCGGCGAGTACAGGTTTATCATCAAAAGCCCCCCCACTTTTTAAACTCTTGGACAATCCCTTTAATTGCTTACAAAACAGAAATTCGTGTTTTTTTAAGCTGGGATTATGTCCTTTATGAGTTGTCTGTTCTTTTTAGAGGCTTTTTTTTTACTGCTTGAAAATGCGGAGTCTAATGGACTCTGCTTACCAAGAACGTTACAACTTATTGTGACACAGGTTACTTATGGATAAAACATCCAGCCACTCCAGTATTTGGTATACACTCCAGCATTTACAAACATTAAACCTGTACAAAAAAAAAAAAAAAAAAAAAGAATAAAAAAATCTTCTGGATGAAAAATAACTTCACAATTCCAAAAAAAAGTGTCATTTTCAAATTTGGGTGCCATTTTCCGTTGCAGAGTTAAATGGCGGAAAAAAAATCATTATTATATTTTGATAGATCGGACAGTTTGGGACACGGCAATACCTAACATGTTAATGTCTTACTGTTTATTTTATACAGTTTTTTTAAAATTTACATTTTACTACTTTTCAGACCCCCTAGGGCAGTGGTGGCGAACCTATGGCACGGGTGCCAGAGGTGGCACTCAGAACCCTTTCTGTGGGCACTCAGGCCATCACCCCAGGACAGAGTTCACCAAACAGGACATAATCCACAGAATTCCTTCCTCCCAGGCAACTTAAGAAATGCTCCCATCAGCGCTATTTTAAAGCAACACTTCATTGATTGTGTGGAACTGCAGGAAAAATGAGAAGGTTTTGACAGAAAAACTTTGAAGGTCCTCCTGCTGGACCCACAATTCTTCTTGTACAGAGAGACCCTGGAAAGAAGCTACAATGATGGGCTGAATTTGCCCTCTTTCTTTCAACTGTATTGGTGGCCTCAGGGGGCCAATACAATTGAAAAATGTTGAAGAACTGGTAGCAATAAGTTACCGCCAGAATGCCATGTTGGCACTTCACGGTAAATAAGTGGATTTCGGTTGTCGTTTGGGCACTCGGTCTCCAAAAGGTTTGCCATCACTGCCCTAGGGTACTTTAACCTTAGGATCAGCTTATGCTAATATGAAAAGTGAGCTCTCTTATATGCCACATTTCCTGATTTTAAGAACAGGAAATCCTAGAGAGGTCATAAGTACAAAAGCAGTATGGGTATATGAGGCTTAATTTGATGGTTTATAGCACTACCACTGTTTGTATAGTGAGCAAAGGTGCTTTTAAAAAATAAATGCATTTTTAACTTTGCACCAGCCATTTTTCTAAAAAGGTATCTTTAAAAAATTTTTATTCCAATTTGTTGTTCCCCGATCATGTTAGTCGAAGCTTTAGATTTATGCCAAGTTTCCAGAACATCCTAAATGTGGCCTTAATCTTTTGTCTAGAAATGCACCAGGGATCAGAAATGGAAGAGCACTATATACATGTGAGGCTTTTCTGGTCATTTGTACTGCATTGCAGGCAATTATAGGGGGTCTGAGAGAAAATCCCCAACAACGCAAATATTTGTCAAATATCTAGTAGATTGGAAGTAAAATACCCATTATTGATACTGCAACAGGCTGCATGCAACAGGATTGGGGATTGTACATTGTTGTGTGCTGAATAGTCACTTGTATTACCGCAGAATGGATAGAGAACCAGAGTCCTTCTCAATATTAGGAAGGGCCTGTATCAGAACCTCAGAACAAGGCTAACAAAAGGAGAATGAAAGTCTTATCAACAGATCTAAATATATTTATTAGAAAGTATGTCTGAAAAATTTACTGTAGTTAGAAAGGAAGGCCACAGTGAACATTAACAATGAGATCAGATTATTTTTTTGCAGTATCTAATGTTGGGTGCTCCATCTAGTGCTTTGATTTTTTTTTCTTGTTCCAGTCTTTATAATCCAGAATTCTTTAATAGTTCAGGACACTACGAATGCTGGAAAGAAAAATAGAATTTTTTTTTTTTTAATTGCAATGGAAAAAGATATTAAAGTTACAAACATACAGCACATTCACTCCTGTTCATCTAGTTCGTGTTAAGATCTTCCATTATACAGCTACGTAAACCAGAGATGGGCTCAGTTCTCTTCTTAGGTTCTGATGCTACACAGGTAGCATACGGCCCCATTTATTGCAATGGGCAATACGGCCATTATGGAATATTGTCTATATGTACCGTTCCGTATTAGAGACGTAAAGAATTATAGAGCATGCATTTCAGTCCATACACCCTATAGAAGTCTAAGGGAACGTATAAAATATGGGTTGCATACATGCTGCATATGGCTTTGCACTGCATTCATTAAGCTGAGAACTGCTGACAGATGCCCACCCAATGTTGTAAGCCCATTACTCCCATATTTTATATGTGTACTCCTTAGTCAAAAAAGCAGATCCCTGCACTGAATAGCTGGACACTGTTCAGGCTTCTTGATTTATTGACCACAGTAGTAAGTGGCTACAAAGATTGTCTCATTCTGGTGGATGTGTCCAGTATTACACAGACACTGCAATGATTTGAGAAAATTTTTTGGTAAGCAGACTCAAGGGTCCCTTCTAAAAAAAAGTTAAGGGAATCTGCACAGGTTGCGGATTAACTGTGGAATTTCCATGCAGGAAAATACAGTAGCATTGTAGTAGTGTATGACCTTTAATAAAAAGAGTTTCTGATGCAGATTTTTCATCTTCAGAAAATAAATGACCTGTCACTTAGGGCTGCAGATCTGTGTGCAAGAATAAACCTTTGCAATTTAGAGACTAAAAGTAGAGATCTGCCCACCAGCCACAGCAAAATAACGCTGCAATTTGCATAGGGAATGGGCCGATTTCAGTTCATTTCTGATGCTTTTGGGATCCCAACTAAGGGGAAACGTGTGCACAACATGAACAGATACCTTAGGTAAGGCCAGTAAAGAACAGGAATTAAATCTTGTTACTACACAGAGATCAGGGATAACACTACATTCAGTGTCAACATTCAAAGTGGTTGTGATAATAAAGTAGTGTACTGTATTCTTTAGTAAGAAGTTCATTTCAACCTACCTCTTCCCAGCATGCATCAGTTCAAAAGCTTCATTTATTGAACTGAAGGGCAAAGTGTGAGTAACAAACTCATCAACTTTTATTTTTTTAGCCATGTATTCAGAAACTAGTTTGGGGACACTGTCTACACTCTTCCAACCTGTAGGAAAGGGGAAGAAAATGAAAGGAGAAAAGAGCAACATAGATTTTTGAATTTTTGCATTAGCTATTGTTAGTTAAAGTTAGGAGTGGTCCAACAGGCGCCAATAACTATTATACATTTGTGTAGTCTGCACACTTGGTTTTGTCTTCTAATAACAGATATTTATTAGAAAAAAATATGAGATGTGAACTGGCCCTAAATGTTCAAAATGATTTGTAGCTGAAAGCTACTGTGACTCAACATCCATATCATACATCCAAATTGGAAGGTTTCTGAATGGATTTCTGAACAGCCCATCCCAATAAATTTCTGCATATGAATGTACAGAATAAATTAACGGATATTTAAAGGAAACCTACCACCATGGATCTACCTATTAAAGGGAACCCAGTCCCCACAGAGCATAGCACATACACTGCCAAAGTGTTTTTTATAAAAAAAATAGGTTTTACAGAAAAAAAAGATATGTTATATTGTACATAGGCAGTTGCCAATTAGGAGGGGCTGGAAAGGAACAGTTCCCCCCCACCCTTGGGAAACATGTGGCCTTTTCGAATATATGAATAACTCCCCACACTCGGGATTGGCTGTAGAGGAGCAGGGGGCGTCGCTAAGCCCAGTGATGGGTGTTTTCATATATTTGAAAAGGTCACATGGAGAAGCTGTTCCCCAAGGGTGGGGGGGGAATGCTCCTTTCCAGGCCCTCCCAAAAGGCAACTGCCTAGTCACACAGCAGATGCTAATGAAAGGTACAATATAACATATCTTTTTTTCTGTAAAACCAATTTTTAATACAAAAACACTTTGGCAGTGTATGTACTATGCTCTGTGGGGACTGGGGGAGTGCTAAAAATGGGTCTCCTGGTGACATTGTACGCGAGAATAGCCCTTTAAAGGGCTAATCCTCACGCCCAATGTATCTTTTTATATACTTTTATTGCCCTAATATGCCAATTTGCTAAAGAAGCTACTGGGGCATGGAGTAGCCGGAGCTGAGGCTACACAGTGCCTCGTTGATCCTCCTACCAGCATATCTTCGGTGCAGGGCCACGGGCTTTGGCAGAACTCCGGCTTCGTGGACGAGGGAGCTGCGCACCGGAGATATGCCGGTAGGGGGATCAAAGTGGCTACTGGGCCGTGGAGTAGCCATGCCGTGTAGCCTCAGCCCCGGCTACTCCATGCCCCAGTAGCCTCTTTATAAAATTAGCATAATAGGGCAATAAAAGTTAGAAAAATATACAGGGGACGTGAACATTACCCTTAAAAGGGCTATCCTCACGTACAATAGAGGCATCTACCACCCGATCTACCTTAATAGGTAGATCCGTGGTGGTAGGTTTCCTTTAATTCTACTGAAATGGAGAATGTTCTAGAGATTAGCTTTAGCAATGCCAATTTGTTTGTTGTAGTGTAAAGCAGCCCAAGAGACTTTACACAGAGGGTTACTGCCTAAGGCTACAAATATATACTGTACACAAGTATAAAACAAAGTAAATGAATTCTAAATCACCATCTAATGCATAATATGTAATTATTAGGCTAATGGTAATACTACTCCTTTATAAGTTTCCAAATACTGTTTTCTCACCTCCAAAAGCAGTTCCTTTCCATGTGCGCCCAGTGACCAGCTGAAATGGTCGGGTTGCAATTTCTTGTCCAGAGGCTGCTACTCCCACAATGACGCTTACTCCCCAGCCTTTGTGACATGCTTCTAATGCAGCCCTCTAATACAGAAGACAAGATTAGCTCATTCAAAAACCCTTTGTACATGCTTGTGCAGCATCATATGATGCTACCATGTACAAGCTAACACATTAATCTATATTGCTTTATAAGGGTCTGTCTGCAATATAAAAGTTTGTAAATGTTACTTGTGGCAAATATTTAATAGGAGACTCTCACCTCCCAACACTTTCACGCTATTTTAAGCAATTCTGAAAACATATGCGAGTTTCCACAACGAAAGCAGCAACATAGAGAATTGTGCCACAAGCTCGCCTCTATTTAGGCTAAGAAAACAGATATTCTGCTTTGCAGACAAAGTTTTGCATTAACTGTTGAACAGAAAACTAAATAACTATTTTTAACTATATAATTACCATAACGCCAACATTTCCTATACACTCAAAGGAATAATCCACGCCTCCATCAGTCAATTCGACCAGGACTTCTTGGATTGGTTTGTTGAAATCGGAGGGACTAATGCATTCAGTAGCGCCAAACTCTTTAGCCTTTTCAAACTTTTCCTTGTTGAGGTCAATTCCAATAATACGCTTGGCTCCAGCTACTTTACATCCCATGATGACAGCAAGACCGACTCCTCCTAGGCCAAATACAGCACAGGTAGAACCAGGTTCTACCTGCAAGGTACAAAAGGAAGCGTATTTAATTAGAAAAAGAATACAATTTTTATAAATGTCCACATGCCTCAAATTAGACAAAACTAAACTCAAAACTTCCCTACTGTCAGGGCCATGGAGATGGACTACTTAGGTGGAGTAAACACCAAATTTATATATTTAAATTGTCACAATTTTTATCAGTATTTGGGAAAATTAGGGCATATCCTATAAAAGTCTACTCTATTCCCGATATAGGCTTTTATTTAAGATGAACGTGGATGCACTTTCTTTTCATGCTCAGTAGAGAAGCTCCTCCCCCACAGATCAGAGCTGAAGGAATATCTTCAATTATCTTATTGCTAGGGTGATCAGAAAAACTGGATTAATGATTGTCCAGTGTATGTTCTTGATGTATAGCTGTTCTTACTAATTATATACACTATAGATAGAATATGAAGGGAAACAACACACATGAAAAAGTACTAAAGCATAGAAGCCAAGCTTTAATGTTATTTAGCACTGCAGCATCATGATGTGAAACACTTAACAAGCTGTTCTCAAAGAAAAGCCTGATATCGAAAGTTCAAATGTTCATTAAAACTAACTGTTCATGAGGCAATTCCTCTATATCCAGAAATGGTTAGAGATGTTGCCTGTGTTGGTTACTGCAGTGGCACAAACCTGTCTGTGCAGAGAGGCTGTTCTCTAGTCTTAAAATAATTAGGTCAGACTTGAGGTATACTATGAAGGAGGATCTGCTGGAGGCGATACCGTTTCTAAAAATAAATTCATAGACTCACTAAACAAATACTATTCAGTACATTTTTGTTGAAAACTTTTTCCCCACATAGTGTTTTGTATACTTACAATTTATTAAAGTTATAGTTCTATGGCTGTATTCTAATACATGTTATAGTCTGATGGTTGTATGTTCTACCTAAATTACTTGGTTACTGTATCATAATGGTGATAAAAAGCCTTATTACTGTAAATGTATCATTTAAAGGACATCTACCTTTATATTCACCTCCCCGGAGCCCATCCCGAATAGCAAGAACTTTCTTTTTTTAGGTTTTAGAATGACCTTAGAATGAGAAATGGTTTATTAACTATTGGCTCCACCAATAATTTATGCAGCCTGTCCCCAGCCGACTTTTCATAGTTAATAAAGCTATTTTTCAAGAAAACCGTGTCATTCTAAAACATAAAAAAAAAAAAAAAAAAGTTATTGCCGTTTCGGGACAGGGAGGCGAGTATAAACATCTACCATCAGGTTTTCTGAAGCTAGATGTCCTTTAAACATGCCCCATGTATATGAGAGTCGCAGATGGGGAAATTGAGTAGGATGTTTGGCTTGCCGACTCCACAGCCCTGCCTACCGCTTCACTTTTCTAAGCAGGTAGTGGAGCAAAGGTTTGTGCAACAGCGGACCAATCCATGCTGCTTTAGCATGCTGGTACAATGCGATAAACAAATTGTGTAGTGAGGGGGCACCTCTAAGGGGAAAAGTTATAACTGGGCTCATGCATATGCTACCCACACTGCCGGATGACCTGGGCATTGGCTCCCTGGAACTCACTGGGTGGTAGTAATGCTTCAGACATCTTCCCTTTTGTGAAAGTCAAAATAGAAGAGGCAGAACATAGAAAAAGCAGACTAGGAAAGCAAGTTCTGATTAAATATTAACTACATACCCCAAGTAGAAAGTTGTTAATATAAGGAGCCAATGAGAACATGTAGAAAATACTTAAGTGATATCCACTTTCTATGTGTTTATACTATATTCCTGCCCTGCATCTATATCAGCAGAGACCGCACTGGATTGCCATGTAATCACAGATAAAATACAGACAAAATCAAAACATAATAGCATTACAAAATAACCAACAGTTCAAACTATTTTTTTTCACATAGCCTGGACAAGCCTTCTGATCGGCAAAATAATAATTTATAAATCTGGAGTCTTTAAACAAGAACGATAAACTGATGAATGTGTTTACCTTGGCAGTGTTCAGCGCTGCTCCATATCCAGTGGAAACACCACAGCCCAGCAGACAGACTTTGTCCAGGGGAGCAGAGTCCTCTATTTTAGCAACAGAGATGTCAGCAACAACTGTGTATTCAGAGAAGGTGCTGGTGCCCATGAAGTGGAAAATCTGCTTTCCTTTGCAGGTAAATCTACTGGTTCCATCGGGCATAAAACCACGACCTTGTGTGATCCTGTGAGACAAGAAAAAGTTGCTTCACATAAAACAGATAGCAGCACACATGATTACTAGCTTACAACCATTGATGTACACAGTAGCCTATGAACCTAATTACCAAATGCAAATATTTCAAGCTTACTTAACAAAAGATTTGTCTTCAGCACACGCCAACAGGTACATTTTCTTAGCTGAAAGTGCATCTTGACTGGTGGAAGATTTCCTCTGAACCATAATTTATGCAGAGGATGTGTTACACACCCCTTGACTTAATTTACCATTGTGCATGGTGGCTTGTGTGCAGATACTGGACTTTGGAATCCAAATTCATGAACCCCCTTGCTCCCAGGTTTTACAAACTTGTGTAAAAGACTGCATTATTTAACGATTCCATGTTTAAAAGTAGCTGAGTTTTTAATTATAATCCTTCTATTGTTTGTCACAATTATATCATTGCAGTGTAATTTGTAACTTACACCTCTTATGAGTAAAAGTCGGTGAAACAAATGTATTGAGTGAGGGAGAGGGGACCGCATACATAATAGCAAAGCAGATATTTACAGCAATTTATAGACTAGATATTACCTGATCTTTTGACACAAGTTAGTTTTGGGGTTCAAACAAAATTTACATTCCCCGCACTGGGGAATATATAGAGGAATAACTCTGTCACCTGAAAATACAAAATAAAATATCATGAGCTTTAGAGCTCAAAAAATTAAATGCGTACATCACATTTGCATCTCACTCTCATAAGCTAATACCAGCCTGCAACCGAATGACGGTTGAAATGTACTAGGGTGATGTCATTGTAGATACAAATATAGCAAACCTCTTTAAAAGATCAAATGTTAAAAAGAAGTTATAACCAGGTTTTAACCCCCCTCCTCAGGAAGGGGATGAAATGTCCTTCTAGAATTCTCTTTTACCGTGTATACTCGAGTATAAGTCGAGTTTTTCAGCACAAAAGCGTGTTGAAAAACCCAACTCGGCTTATACTCGAGCCAATGAAAAAACCCTCTCTACTCACCTTTGATGCCCCACGTAGGTTCTCTTCTGTCTTCTGCAGCTCCGACTTGCCAACATCATAGCGCAGTGATGGCAAACCTATGGCACGGGTGCCAGAGGTGGCACTCAGAGCCCTTTCTGTGGGCACCCGGGCCATCACCCAAGCACACAGGACTCAAAGAATCTTCCTGCAGTTCCAAGCAACTTAAAAAATGCTGCTGTCATTCATATATTTAAGTGATACTTACTTCGCTACTTGGGTATGTAGGAAGAGGGAGAATGAGTAGACAGGGCCAAATTATCTTTGGAAGACCTTCTGCTGGCCCCACAAATCTGTGTACAGAGGGACACTAGAAACTAGCTAAAATGATGCAATTTTTCTAACTTGTGCTCAGGAGGCCAATATGATTGAACGTTGTTGAAGAACAGAGAGCAATAAGTTACTGCTTTCATTTTTGGTTGGCACCTCGCGATAAATAAGGGGGGTTTTGGGTTGCAGTTTGTGCGCTGCCATCGGCACACACTATGATGTCAGCAAGCGGCTGACATCATGGTATATGCGACGGCAGCGTGCAGGGATGCAGAGCTTCAGAAGACAGAAGAGGACCTGTGGTGGACTTCAGAAAGGTGAGGTTTTTTTTCAATAGGCTGGGCATACTCGGCGCATGGGTTTGCTATATATTACATGGACAGCTGGCTATATAGTTGGGTACATGGGCTGGCTATATACTGGGTGGAGGCTGTGACCAATGCATTTCCCACCTTAGGCTTATACTTGAGTCAATAGGTTTTCCCAGTTTGTGTTAAAATTAGGTGCACGGCTTATACTCCATTATATACAGTATGTGAAATCAGTTAACCTATAAAAAATCTCCCCCAAAGTGAGGCAAATGCGACTCCTTCACCTCATTTTCACAGGAGATGAGTTTAGTCGTTGCAGGGGTAGAGTTAATTCAGAAGCCCTATATTAAAGATAAGGTTCTCATCTTTTTGATCACAACAGGCTTGTGGTTATGTGATACATATTTCTATATGCTATAGAACCAGATAGGAGCTTCTGAAGTGACATTCCACATGCAAATGCTAAACTTGAGTCATTTCATGTGAAAACAGGGCGAGAGGAGTCGTATGCCAGATTTTGGAGGCTTTTTTATTTATATAGGTAAAACGGATGAACATAAAAAGGAATTCTAGAAAGAACATTTTTCACATAGCTAGTAGTTTACTGGGGTAAAACCTGGTGGCAAGTTTACTTTATTGACCAAGTTGGTACGGTTTACATGCACTGTGTATGAATATTTGACCCATCAGTTTCCCCTATGAAACATTTATAGGACCTCAAGTCCAGATCAGAGCTCTTTGGTTGTTAGGACATCCTCATTTAAAAGAGAAGTGTCCCCTTTTCTTAATAATCTTCTATTAGTTATGAGAAAAGCTACTATGGAAAGCATCTGCGGCCTGGGAGGACCTGGGCAGTCAGTATAGTGAACACAGTTTATCTTTTGGATTATCTTGCTGTGCCTCTGAACCTAATACAAAAAAATGGCAGCTTCATTCTTGGTGAAACACATCATGTGAATTTGTACTTACCAGCTTTAACTCTTGTAACACCTTCTCCAACACTTTCTACAATTCCAGCTCCTTCATGTCCAAGAATGACTGGGAAACATCCTTCAGGATCAGCCCCACTTAAGGTGTAGGCATCAGTGTGGCATACTGCTGTGGACACGATCTACAAAAATTCACATGGTTGGCACTATAATTTTTTTTTAATATAGAAAACATCAGATGGATAGCAAAGGACAATACAAATGTATATAATATAATAAATCCTTATACTTAAAAGGGAATCTCAGTAGTTTTGACAAGACAAAGCTGCAGACACTGTTGGGTAGCAGTACTGGAGACCTTTCTATGTGTTATAAGCAGCAGGACTGTAAGGCCTCAATCTCGTCACTTTATTTGCAACCTGATCACAGCCCCCATAGATTTCAACAGCTCCAGGTCACAGCGCGGTGACCACACGGCCGCTCTTCTGTCTATGGAGGGAAGAGGGGCGACGAGCGCCCACCTCTCCCACCTGGCCTTGTGCTCACCCAGGATCCGGTCCGGTTGAGCACACGGCCTTAAAATGAAGGTATTCAGAGCACTCTGGTACACTCTGGTGTGTGAGATTTATACAATGCACTGCTGCACAGCCGCTCCACCTGCTGTACCAGGCTTCTGTTTGATTAATACAGTCCTGGAATCTAAATCAATTTTTTACAGTCCGGGTGTTACTAAAAACACACACAAAGATTACACGGCTCTCTACAGCTGTGAAACACTGTTTGCATCTCTAGTGTCAGAACTGCTGACAGATGCCCTCCACCGTTTAGCATTTCTACTGCAAAACATGCATCTTTAACCCCTTGCCATCAAAGCCAGGTTTCACCTTCCAGACATGTCCCTATTTTTATAATTTGATCTGTCACCATAAGGGATTATAACTTTGGATAGTTTTAACATATCCAGCTTTCTTGTGAGACATTGTACCTCAAGTTTGTTGAAAAATTTTGGTGATATCTTTTGCAAAGTTTTCTCCTGAGTATTCCCATACCTGGTGGTAACCTGTTGTTTGGGGACACAACAGGGCGCTGAAGGAAAGGAGCTCCACTAAGAGAAAATTTGCTTTGTCACTTTCGTGCAGGCTATAACATTTTATATTTATGGGAAACACAAGGGCTTATTTTTTGCACCATGAGCTGCAATTTTCAGAAACAGACTTCCGGGGGAATCTACATCTTATTGATGAGATCATATTAATATATTTATTAACTCTTTGCAGGTGGAGGAAAAAAAAAAAATCAATTGTGGCTTAGGATTTTTAGCTTTTCTTTGACAGTTCACCTTTCCAAAAATAATAGGTTCTCTTTACTCCATGAGTCACGGCAATGATACAATTTGTTATTAGTTTAAATAGTAAAAACCAACATGCAGAATATCTCATTTGTTTTAGCTTTGCCATATTTCAGAGGTATATCTTTTGTATTTTTAGTTGACAGTGCTGGTTGAGGCCTTATTTATTGCGAGAAGAGTTTTCTTTTCAGTGGTATTAATTTGGGGCAAGTGATTTTTTAAATCACTTTTTAGCGTTGCAATTTAAAGAAAAATCATCTTTTGCTGCACATTTTTACTTTATGGCATTCACCAAGAAGGGCCAATAATGTTGTGTTTATTGTACACAGTGTTATGGATGTGGCAATACCAAATATGTTTTTTTGTGTTTGGCACTTTTCATTTATTTTTATTAAAAACACTTAATTATTGCTTTTTATCGCCACAATATGGATTGAACAAGCACTCCTCTGATCGCTTGTTCAAACTCATTCACAACTGTATTGCGTTTTGTCATGTAACTGACTGAGCATGCTATCGCCTCCGGACACTCATCAGACCCCAGAACTGCCATAGCAATAATTGGTTGCCCCTAGTATGCTCCACAGAGGAAACATGAAGAATACCCTTATACACAAGGGGCAAGGTGTTTACATAAAGTAACAAGCAATAAGGTAATAAAAGATAGCAAAGATATGACAGCTCATTCTTGTCTCTATAAAACAAAACTATTCATGAAGTAAAAGCAGAGGGCACTCTACAAAAGGTTACCTTAATGCGCACTTCATGAGCTTTAGGAGATGCCACCTCTATGTCTTCAATAGACAGTGGCTTTCCTGCCTCCCAGGCGACTGCTGCTTTACAAGTAATCACCTAGAAAGAATTCCTCAAAATATTATTTGGGGGTGAAAAGAAGAGGACAATAACAGCTGTAATTACATTTACAACAAACTAAAGGCCGTTTCACATGGCAGCGGGCAGTGAGTGAATCACAGACTGTGCAGTGTTTCATGCACCAGCCACAGTTTTATATGATGCAAGGAGTCCCTGCTTCCCTAAGGAACAGCAGCACCCACACTGTCATCATAATTATAGTACAGTGCTGCTGTTTAGCTGGGAAGAAGAAAATCCTTACATCATATATCACTATTATGCCCATCCCCGGCAGTCAGGTCAGTCCATGAAACAAAATTAACTTCTGTCTTTTGTACTGTGTACAATGTGCAATTGATAGCTTTGCAGAATTGATATCCTTAGGATATGCATGACTATTAGATGTGTGCTGCAGTAGCATTAGTCAGTTATAAGTGGGGGCGTAACTGGCTGTCAGTGTGCTCTAAGGTCTACAGCTCCTTATATTTTCTACATACATAGGGGTGCTCTTAGGGTGTCTACAGTCAGGATCTGCAGGAGATTATAGCAGATTTGAAATCTATATGACTTCATAGATATAGTAATATACATGGTGTGAAAATGATCCATACAGAAAATGAAAAGATCTGCTGATTTTTTATTTAATCAACAAGTCCAATTTCTTGTAGAAAATGGTGATGCCTCTGCTCAGAGAAGTAACAGGAACGATAGCATGATATTAACATTGTGCCTATAGTCCACCACAAAGTGGCTTTTTGTATGCGACAGTCAATTAGAAGAACAGTGCATCAAGTAGTGACTGGGTGCCGAAGAGTGGGTCATGGGATGGACACCCACCCCTTATAATGTCTATGTGCCCCCTACACAGGTGTATGGTTAGAAGGTGTAGCATAGACAAGGAGCACCTCCATATCTATCATCCAGGAGCCCCAGGCTCACTCCTGTATTATAGTGTTATCTCTCCATAACTGTGGAGCTGCACGTCACTGGCAGCACAGCGCATATGGCACAAGTTCACGTGCAGAGCGCGCCCGCCATTACAGCCCCGGGCTCCGTGCACAGCGCTCACCTTCCCAGCTGTGTCCATTCTCCACGCTGTACTGCTACACCCGGCCGTATGTCAGCTAGAACCGCTCCTACTACTTACTGGTGAAGGCGGCTTACACTGCACGCACTCACACGCATCAGTATGGTGAGCGCCCCCTGCTGCACGGAAGGACCCGAGCACCCCATGTATGTGCCTGCTGATAAGTAATCCGCCGTGTGGACTCTGCACCGCGGTGTCCTGGTGTCACTAATTGTCTTTCAGAATCCAGTAAGGCGATTTCATCATTACAGATGTCTGTAATATACATACCTCTTTGCATAATATATTAATATAAAGTACATCTTTACTATATTAACCGCCCCCCCTGCCAAATGGTCCCTGGAAATAAAAGATATACCCTGTACCTAATACCTACACATATAGTGCCTCCTTTCCTGCAGCTGCCCTCATTATAATGTCCCCTCCTAGAATGCCCCTTTCCTGTTACACAGAACATATACTCACCCTTCCCCGCTCCTCTGAAGCAGCAGCAGTCCACTTTGTCTCTTCTCTGAGCAGCAGCAGTACCGGGTATAGTAGGCAGATAACATGTTATGACATAATTGCGTTGGCCACGTGTGACAGCCACGTACTGCTGCTTGCTACGCTGTAGCTGCTGCCCTGGGCCAGGTGTACCATGGGCCAGTCTTGGACCAGGGCCTAGTATTTGGGGACTACTGACTTAGGTGCCTAAGATGACCATTTAGTTCCTTTACCCTACAGATACCTTCATTAACCCCTTGCCATTGAAGCCAGTTTTTATCTCTATTTCTAGAATCTGAGATATGTCATGGCCAGGGGGGAATGCAGGGACTGCAGTCACAGACCCTGGCCAATTGTATAATGAAATTTGGGTCTGAGATTCCCAGTATTCACCCTCTATTCCAGGATCAATTTTACCAGTGCCTTTAAGACCGGTTCTCCCCATTTCTCCCGAAGCAATTGTTAAAATGACAGCGTGGGAAAGCTGGTCTCAGACCACAATCCCACCTTCTAGTTCTTGCAATGCAGCATTGGAGCTTTCACACAATACCAGCGTTGGACTAGTATTGAGAACCACCAGTAAAATATCATCTGACTGTGAACCACTTGGCAGCCAGGTATGATCAGTCCACCTTAGGCTATACTTATTCTTTAACCCCTTATCACCAACACTTGTTTTCAGCTCAATGACCAGACTCGATGTTTCTGACATGTCTCACGATAAGTGGTTATAACTTTGGAACGCTTTAACATATCCGGGTGATTTTTAGATTGTTTTCTCGAGACACATTGTACTTCATGATAGTAGTAAAATTTAAAAAAGGACGTGTCACCCCCGAAAAATACCCCCACCAAATATGTTCCCCCTAATCCTGTCCCCAGCCCCTTTATATTTATTCAATTTTTATTAACATGTGTGTGTGCAAACTTATTTTTAATCAAATCCGACCTCTTACCAAATAAGAGGTCAGATCGACGTACAGGTCCTCTAGCAGTCGGCCGTGTTCATGAGGGGGCCGGCTGACACACTGACGCCACGCTCCTGTCAGTCAGGGACATGTAAGAATTGTCCGGCAGCAGCGCATGTATTGTGCAATCGCTGCCGGCTCTATGCCGAACATTCAACCGGCGTTCAGCGCTGGCCGAACATTCAACCCCTCATGAATACGGCCGACTGCTAGTGGATCTGTACCTGTTTTTCGGGGGTGACAGGTCCTCTTTAAGTGATAAGTCTTGCGTTTCATTCTGGAAAAAAATCTAAATTTGGAAACATTTCATAAACAATCTTCATTTTCAAAGCTTGAAATGTTTTGCATTCCAGACAGGCAGTAAAACTACCCCAAAAGCTAGATAACTAACATTTCCGGAATGTCTGCTTTATGTTAATATGATATGTTTTTCTGTCCTCTCATTTTTCTAGGATGTTATGAGACTTAGAACTTTAGGTGCAATTTTTCAAATTTTTATGAAAATCGCCAAAACTCACATTTTGAGGGACAACTCAGCTTTCAAGTGACTTTGAAAAGCCTAAATAATACTACAACTCCATAAATTACCCCACTGTATAAACTACATCCCTCAATGTATGTAAAACAACTTCTATTAAGTCTATTAACCCTTTAAGTTTTTCAGATGGGTCAAAACAAAATGAAAGTGCGATTTAGAAACTTTTGACTTTTTTTGGAAAATACATTCATTTAGGCCAAAAATACAATTTCATAATGACTTAAATGATGAAATGCTCTGCAAAGTTTGATGCCCAATTTCTCCCGAGTGTAGCGACACCCCATATGTGGTGGTAACCTGTTGTATGGGCGCACGGCCAGACATAGGATCAAAGCAGCGCTATTCAGTGCAAATTTGTATTGTCTCAATGTACAGGCTATAAAATTTAAAAAATTTTTGGTAATGCGAACATATGAGGGATGATTATTTTTTGCAAGGTGAGAAACAATGTATAGATAATTAATTTGGGGGGGGGGGTTTATCCATTTTTATTTTGGATTTTAGCACTTTTTTTCCCCTGTTCACCATAACATAAAAATAATGTTTTATCTTTATTCTCGGGTTCACTACGATTACGGTGATACCTAACTTATACACCGTATATACCCGTGTATATACACGAGTTATACACTTATAAACTTATATATAGGCAGTCCCCTACTTAAGGACACCCGACTTACAGGCGGCCCATAGTTAAAGACAGAACCCTCTGCCCCCTGTGACCTCTGTTGAAGCTCTCTGGATGCTTTCCTTTAGTTCCAGACTGCAATGATCAGCTGTAAGTTGTCTGTAATTAAGTTTTATTGATGATCCTTGGTCCAATTACAGCAAAAAAATTTTAAACTCCAATTGTCACTGGGGCAAAAAAATTTTTTTGTCTGTATCTACAATTATAAAATATACAGTTTCGACTTGCATACAAATCTTGTATGTAACCCGGGGACTGCCTGTACTCACCCTCCGGCAGCCCTGATGCTCCTTGATGTCGGTTCCTCTTCTGTCTTCCCCATGGCTCCTCTTCTTTCTTCGTTCTTCTTTAACAGCCGGCATAGACGCGGCCATGTTATCTCCCAGCTGGCGCATACTATGACGTCACCAGCATACTATGATGTCAAAGTATGAGTGTGCAGATAACATGGCTGTGTCTATGCCAGCTGTTAAAGAAGAACGAAGAAAGAAGAGGAGCCATGGGGAAGACAGAAGAGGAGCCGCGCCGACATCGGGGAGCCGGACTGAGCATAGGGGCTGCCAAAGAGTGAGTATATAAGTTTATTTTTTAAGTGATGGGTGGGCTGGCTGTATACAACAGGGGGCAGGCTGGCTGTATACTACAGGCGGCTGGATTACCTACAGGCAGCTGCTGTATAATACCGTACTACAGCCACATCCGCATGCATCAAGAGCCTTTGGCCTCTTGATGTATCTGGTGGGGTGCTGGGGAGTGTCAGCGAATTTTCACATATGAAAGTTCGCCAGCAGCAGAAAGTGCACAGGCGGGGGGACTGGAATGTCCCACTCCTGCCCACTCCCCTGGACATGCCCCTCCACACCCCACTGGCGTGAAGGTAGCGGATTGGTGCATTAGGGTGCAAAAGTCCTGATAAATATCCCCCATATACATACAACATATATACACATACAGCATATACAGCATCTATGCATATACTGCGTGTACATACAGCTTTTATACACATACAGTATATACAGCATCTATGTATATACATACAGCATATATACACATACAGTATATACAGCATCTAGGCATATACTGCGTATACATACAGCTTTTATACACATACAGTATATACAGCATCTACACATATGCATATACTAAGCCATTAGATAGTATTACAGTCTATACAACATCTACGCAATCTACGCTATATACTATAAAGCACATATACAAATACAGTATATTACAGCTCTAGGCATATACGTTAATTATCTTACAGCATACATAGCGGCTAAAGGGTAGATTCCAGGGTGTTCACGGAGCCAATCACTCGGACTAGGGATATTTCCTTAGTAGGTTCCTTTATTTGGTAGCTTTATAATATGCGTTTCAAGCATGCTTGTAGGTAACTGAGTAAGAGCCCAATCCGGCATCGAAACACGTATTATAAAGCTACCAGATAAAGGAACCTACTAATTAAATATCCCTAGTCCGATTGATTGGCGCCGTGAACACCCTGGAATCTACCTTTTAGCCGCATGATCTTCTTCATAGACACCAAAGGTACCAGGAAGGCAGCCTAAACCACTCAAAGATAAAACTGAAGCTATTTCACTTGTTGTACCGTTGTATAAAGAGAAAGGTGAACACCTTTTCACTAAAGAATCTAAACATTTCTCTAATTCAATTGGTTTTACACATGTGGCGCCCGTATCGTCTCTTTTTTAAAAATCTACAGCATACATACACAAACAGTATATACAGCATCTACGCATATACTGCATATACTTACAGCATATGTACACATAAAGTATATACAGCATCTACGCATATACTGCATATACTTACAGCATATATACACTATAAGTATATACAGATATACTGCAATACTTACAGATATATACACAAAAGTATTATACAGGCATCTACGCATATACTGTATATCTACAGAATATATACAAATACAGGATATACAGCATCTAGCATAACTGCATATACTTACAGCATTTACACATTACAGGTACATACAGCATACTACGGCCATTATACATAAAGCTATATACACAATTACTGAGCTATCCTAGTGATAGATTATTAGTAATTGATTGGGTGCGGTGTTCATCTCACAGTTTGTGTTTTACGCAAGGGTTGTTCACGCGTTTTGAAAGCATTCAACAGCTTAGTAACCTAATTACATTACGTTTCAATGGCACAATCACTGTAGTGGCCAACAGGTGCGTGGCCCTTTATATCCGAGGCCGGCACGGGAGCGAAGCTAGCACGGGAGGGAGCGGATGTAAGGGGAGTGCGTGAGGCCAGGGGGCGTGCGCATGGCGAGAGAATGGGTGTGTCTGTGATCTGAGGCAGTGAAACATTTTGAAAAATGCATGCGTAAAAACCCCTCCGTTGCAATGCATCGAAAATCTCAGCAGAAACGCAACAAAAAACGCCAAGTGTGTCACCGGCTAAGAGGAGCTTGCAAGAAGAGAGCTCTACTCTGTGTCAAGCAAGTGTCCTGACTCACTTCAGGGCATAACTCTCATTTTAACTCACAAGCTGTATGTTCTTGGCTAGTCCTACTGCTTCATCAATTCTGACTAAAAAGGGTATTTTATGCCAGACAACCCAACTACCTATTATAAATTGTCATATGAATATGTTTCTAATATTTTACCGGAAACTACTTTTGTGTGTAAGCTACATCTTTTCGTAGGTGGCATAGGTGTTACTTTTCTGTATTTGCAGTAGTTATGGTTTATAGTTTATAAAGAGTTTGATATTTGGAAAATGGGTGGGGCATCATATAGTGTATCCAGTTGGTTGAGGAAAATATATATTTAGGACCATTTGTTGTTCAAGGGACTATACGATGTAAGTTATTGTAATTCTAATGAACACAGTGGTAAAGATAGGCTGCAAGTAAGCAAAGACATTGGGGCAGCAAGAATTCAGTGATAACGTTTGGCGGGAGAAACATCACCATGAGAAACACAATTATCACTGTAAGTTACTAGTTGCCACATGTCGCCGTTTCTGATTAGTCACTGCAAGTCATGACTAAAGTCTGTGCGTTGAGACAACTCCCATAGCATGTATAGTGTTTGATCAACCAGGTCCAGCGGTTATATCACTTATTTTTGTACTACTAGCTGTAAAATCCAGCGTTGCCCAGGATAGTACATACTGTCTCACCCAAAACAAGACGATTGGTTAAAAAAAAAAATTTTCTATCATCCAGGCAGGGCCAGCGACTTGGGCGCAAAGTGGGCAATTGCCCCAGGGCCCATTAAAGGAAAGATCTCTTGTTCAAAGTGAATCCTGAATTGTGTTTCATAGGTGCCATGGATCCAAAGATATTCAGGTTAAAATGTGAAATATAAGGTGCCATCTTTTATATAAAAATTCCCTCCCAACAGAGTGTTAACAGTAATTCTCTGTTTCCGGACACTATTAGAAACAACACAAATTTAGGATCACATATAAAAGGGAGACTCTCTTCATAGAATAAGGACAGTTAAGGTCTATGGTCACAGAGCCAGAGATACAGCCTCTGAAGTGTACCCCCTACAGATTCTGGAGCATCAGGTGCAGGGAGAATTGTGCACACACGGGAGCTTGCACTCACGGATAGTGGAAGATTCACTTATATGTTACTACATTTGAGAAGGGAGAAACTCAACTAAATTCATGTTTTGTTTAAACCATTCTCTATGCAAGATACTAAAGAAACACACGTTATCTCTTATTGCCCTTTATTTTGTGATGGTTTTTTTTTTGCAAAAATTGAATGATGACTGAGGACATGCGATCCTCTTATTGTATATTATATGTCCGTATTGTCATTATTAAATCTCAACCAGAAACACAGTCCATAAAAGCTATATGTAACACCAAAAAACACAACCAATGTTCTGGAATAAAGTTTTATTTCACCCATCCTCCCATACTTACACCTTATGTATGACGCTCTCTCACGCATTTCTTATGATTACGGAGAGGGTTCTGTATTGGCGGGAATACCTGGCGCACATCGAATTGTGACTTTTTATCTCATTAACTTGGTTTATGGATTATATAGGTTATTATTTGGTTTACCATGTGTAAGGGCGAATACATGAATAGATCATGTGTGACGCTTACACAGGGTGGTGTCCCCTGTGGATATAACGTTCCTTTGGTGCATATTTTGCGTTGAATATCACATGTGGAGTCGGTATGATCTCCTCAATCCTAATGTTTTAGGAAAAGCAGTTTTATTTTATATATGTAATTTGGATTTGTACAATTTTAGAGGAAATTGTGATATCTAGTTATTGACGGTTTTTTTAGTGATAACTTTTATGTGGATTTATATGATGGGAACATTATCAATATAAGGGCATTTGTGAACTCGACACGTGCCATCTATCACCATTTAGAGTAGATGGAAGGTAAACATATTTCTGTTTTGGAGAACATTTTTTGCCATCAAAGTTCAAATTTTAAGTATTTTAATAAATTGTTTCAGTGTGGATAAAAATTACATGTCTTATGTTTATATGTCTATAAACTCTTAATGCATTTGAAACAATGGGTTTGCTGCGGTTACTTTAATTCTTTTTTTGCTTGTAATTTCGATTTTATTTTTAATGTCAAAATCGTTTTATAAAAATTTGCATCTGGTCAACAATGCGCACAATATCCAGAAAGCCTAGGCTGTTGTGAAAGGGTTAATTACCCAATGGTTGAATTACACGGGGTGAAGATGAAGATTGCTTATCTTCCATCTCCTGTCTAATAATATATCTGTCTAGTTATCTATCTCAGATAATCTGGACCATTCCATATCTCACTTTTCTCTAGCTATTTTTCTCTATTTTTCAATAAATCTTATATCTCTCTTCTACTGTATAATATCTTTCATATCCATATGTATATATCATTACTTTAGTTCTGCAGCTAGGAAATCTCTATCATCTTCATATTTATTCTTCTATCATAATAATTATAATTAAAAATCTATTATTATAGCGCAAAGATTACTAGCGCTACACCAGATCTGCCAAATCAGTCCCTGTCCCCTTGGGGCTAACAACTATTCAACCTAACTGTAAACGTTTTTGGAGTGTGGGGGGAGGAAACCGGAGGACCAGCGGAAACCCATGCACTTATAAAATCTTGCTGACCATCAATTTCCCTATACTAGCTCACTATCAATTCTCCATACTACAGTTGTGAATGCGTCATAAAAATGTTTTATTTTTGGGGCCACACTATTAGTTTTGCCAGGGCCCCACTGGTCTGGAAACCGGCCCGCATTCCATGATGTATCTGTCTGTCTCTCCACTCACTCTTCGTGCCTGTCTCTCTGTTTCTCACTAACCATCCATGCCTGTCTCTTTTTCACTCAATCCCCTCCAAAAAATTGGCCTGATGGACGGTGATGGACATTCGACTCTTATGTCATATTATATCCGGATTGTCAATTAACATCGCAACCCAGAAACATGTTCATAAGCTATATGTAACACCAAAAAAAACACACCACATGTGGTTCTGGAATAAAGTTTTATTTCACACCCATCATCCATTACTTACACCTATGTTATGACGCTCTCACTTCAATTTTTATGATTCGCGGACAGCGGTTCGTTATTGTGCGGGTAGCAATGCGCACATCTAAATGTGAACTTTTATTATCTCAGTAACTTGGTTGATGGATTCTAGTTATTTATTTGGGTTACCAATTGGGTAAGGGAGAATACTACAATGATAGATCTGTGTGACGCTACCCAGTTGGTTGTCCCTGTGGATATAAACGTACCTTGGTGCATATTTGGTGAATATACACATGTGGAGTCTGTATGATCTCCAACTCCTACTGTTTTAGGAAAGCAGTTTTCTTTAATATGTATCGGGATGTGGACATATTTTAGAGGAAATTTGATATCTAGTTATTGCAGTAGTTTAGTTGATATTATGTGGATTTATTATGTGAACATCTCAATATAGGCATTTGTGAACTCACACGTGTCATCTATGCACATTTAGTAGATGTGAGTTAATATTTTCTGTGTGGAGAACCATTTTTTGCTCATCAAAGTTCAAAATTTAAAGTATTTTAATAAATTGTTTCAGTTTGGATCAAAATTACATTCTATATGTTTATATGTCTATAACTCTTTAAGCAATTTGAAGAAATTGGTTGCTGTGCGGTTACTTAATTTCTTTTGCTGTTTGTGAATTGCGATTTTATTTTTAATGATCAAAAAATCGTAAAAATTGCTTGGTCAACAAGCGACAAAATATCCAGACAAGGCTGGCTGTGAAGGTTAATACCCCATGGTGAAATTCACGGGTGAGTATGTTAATTAATCTCCTGTCTATATATCTATCTGTCTAGTTATCTATCTCATATAATCTGACCATTCATATATCTCACTTTTTCTCTATCTATTTTTCTCTATTTTTCAATAAATCTTCTATCTCTCTTCTACTGTATATATCTTTCATATCCATCTACTGTATATATCATCTACTTTATAGTTCTGCAGCTAGAAATCTCTATCATCTTTCATATTTATCTTCTATCATAATAATTATAATAAATAATTATTTATATAGCGCACATAGATTACATAGCGCTACACAGATCTTGCCAAATCAGTCCCTGTCCCCTTGGGGCTCACAATCTATTCAACCTACCTGTAACTTTTTGGAGTGTGGGAGGAAACCGGAGGACCCAGCGGAAACCCATGCACATACAAACTCTTGCTGCCCATCAATTTCCCTATTATCTATCTCCTATCAAATTCTCCCATACTACAGTTGTGACTGGTCATAAAATGGTTTTATTTTGGGGCCCCACTTTTAGTTTTGCCCAGGGCCCCACTTTGTCTGGAACCGGCCCTGCATCCATGTATGTATCTGTCTGTCTCTCACTCACTCTTCGTGCCTGTCTCTCTGTTTCTCACTCACACTCCCTGCCTGTCTCTTTTTCACTCACTCCCCCTGCCTTTCTCTCACTCTCCCTGCCTGTCTCTTTGTCACTCACTCCCCCTGCCTTTCTCTCACTCTCCCTGCCTGTCTCTTTCTCACCTACTCACTCTCACTGCCTGTCTCTCACTCTCCCTGCTTGTCTCTCTTTCACTCGCTCTCTCTGCCTGCCTCTCTGTCACTCACTCTCCATATCTGTCTCTCTGTCAATAACTCTCCCTGCCTTTCTCTCCCTCTCTCCCTCTCACTGCTAGTCTCTCACGTTTCCTGTCTTTCTGTTTGTATCCCTATCCATCTTACCTCAAACATAAGAGTCTTATACCCATTGCCTATAGTAATCAATCAAAGCTCAGAGCTCATATTAATGAACTGTGGCAAAATAGCAACCATTCAAGCCTCAGCTTCTAACTGCCACAGCAACAGCAGCAGACAATAGCTCCTGTATATAGTGGTTAATAACAGTATTTTGGAAAGCGCGGGGTTAGAATTTCGATTCAAAACCTAGTCTATGACGTGTCCTGAGTCACAGAGAGCAAAATTTGGTGATTGTAAATGCAACAAAAGGAGATGGTGGAGGACTTCCGTAAGGGAATGGATATTGAGACAGTGAAGTCCTCTAAGTATTTGGTACTCAACAATAAACTGGAGTGGCAGTGAAGTCCTCTAAGTATTTGGTACTCAACAATAAACTGGAGTGGGCAGAGAACCTAAACACACATCACCGGAAGGGTCAGAGCAGGCTATACCTGCTGAGGAGGCTGAGGGCATTCGGAGTGCGGGGGGCTCTTCTTTACTGCTGAGGAGGCTGAGGGCATTCGGAGTGCGGGGGGCTCTTCTTTAGACCTTCTTCAACTCTGTAGTGGCAATAGCCATCTTCTTTGGTGTAGTCTGTGGGGGAAGCAGCATCTCAGCTAAGGAGAAGAGCAAACTGGACAAACTGAAAGGAAAGCCAGCACTGCCCGGGTGTCCTATTGACATGTGGTAGGTGGTAGCTGAGAGGAAGACACTGTGTAAGTTGAAATCTATTCTGGAGAATAGCTCCCATCCCATGCATGAGACTGTGGTGGCATTAGGCATTAGTGTGAAAGGGAGCAATGTCAGAAGTCATTCCTCCCGCTGTACAACCAAAAGGCTCAAACGGAATTAAGCTGTGCTACCAAATACCTGTAGGTCCCATCCACAGACTGAATACCAAACTGCCGATCATTGCTTGTTTTCTTTTTTGTCTTCTTTTTAGCATTTGTTTTTCTTTTTGTTTATTTATGTCTAATATTATTGTTCTGTCATTGTACTGAACTCTCTGCACTATCTCTGCTGCTAAAACATTGGGAATTTCCCCATTGTGGGACATATTAAGGGTTATCTTATCTTAAGTTATTATTGCACATAGGAATATTATTATAGTAGTTATATTCTTGTACATATGGGGCAGTATTATAGTAGTTATATTCTTGTACATAGGGGGCAGTAGTATTATAATAGTTATATTCTTGTACATAGGGGGCAGTATTATAGTAGTTATATTCCTGTACATAGTGGGCTGTATTATAGTAGTTATATTCTTGTACATAGGGGGCAGTATTATAGT